>VYZV01016885.1:10754-52817 GCA_013401275.1 Pandion haliaetus | reverse complement strand
TTTTTTTTTTTTTTTTTTTTTACCAGATAGGATTTACCAGATGCTGACATGCTACACAACTGCTCATAACAAGCCCAACACAAACACACAGGGTGTAAACTGTAACTTACCCAGCAGAAACTCCAGAGGGAATGCAGGTAGCCAGAATGTAATTACCTAAGCTGGAATTTAGCCAGGACAATGGGGTTAAAATCCCTATTTGTTTGGATTAATTTAATTGCTAAATATATTGTTCTACTAGTTGCTGTAGAAATAACCTTTTTGTATTAGCCAGCAGGTTAAACAGCACTTTTATTGCAGTACTTACCGGCTTCTGTTCCTGCCAGTCACTTCTGCTTTTTATTTGACTTCCAGGTCTTTTGCATTATCCCTGTCAGCCTTGGAGCTGCATCTCCTAAGGATAGGTACAAAAAGCCATGATATTAGGCAAAAAAAATTGGGCAAGACAACCAGTAATAATTCATCTGGCACGTACTATTTCAGTGAAAGAAAGTTGGCAATAAATGTGAAAATATCTTTGTAGTGGCTATATTCTTTTCTTTAATAACATCATGGGGAAAAATTGTCACAGATCCTTCAGTTGTTGAAACAAAATTAGCTTTTATTACAGTCTAAAAAAGTAAATATCATAGAGTACAAATGCAGTATTGCTGTGGTGTACCCAGAGGCATCTACTGACTATCCTCTGTACTGTAAGCTAACATTGCTGCTATTCCCAAGAGGACTATCCCTGTCAAACTCCAAGTATTAAGGGATCCCCCCACCCCATCTTGGCCATGCAAGCGATGGTATATAATGCCATAATGCACAGGATAGGATCTGCTCAAAGTAGCCTCACATAGTCCCAATGAGGTTTCCATCCTGCTTTCTCACGCACCTTACATTTTCCCCAAAATTACTTTGGAAACTAGAGCAGAACAGAGAAAAGGGGCTATGGACTGAAAAAAAAAGGAAAAAAAAAAAAACAAAAAACCAAACAAGTTTCTTCTCTTCTCCATCCTTGATTCATAGGCCTGTACCACATTTAGACAAGCTAAGTGGCCAAGAACAGCAGGAGGTATTTTAAGAGTAGGCCCAGAGCTGAAGAAACACCACTCTCAGGTGTCTGCAGTACTGCTGCAGGATAGGGAGGCAGATAGAAAAGGCTCCCCTTTCTCTAATATTAAGTATGCATACAGCTGTATAACTAAGACCTTATTGAAAGCCACCCTTTTTCTTCCCTTCTCATTTTCCCCCCACTGATGTGCTATTTGGAAAAGCTTTGCACATTTCCCTGGGAGACAAAAACCACAACACCCCTTATTAATGCATGTGACACCATGAATGAAGCCAAGACAATCTTGTGGAAAGGTTTTGATAGAAAAAAACCCTGTGATGTCTAGAGGTGCATTTTGTAGGTTACAAAATGCCAAAAATGTTTTTACTTCAACATCTCGACTTCCACATATTTTGTGGAGGAGACATACTACCAAAACCCCACAAAAAATGACAAAAAACCCCACGCAACTTGTTGATGGAAGTTTAAGACAGTTTCAACAATACATTGAAGCTCTTTCATATTTCAATTGCCCGCAAAAGCAGGTGTGTAATTACCAGCTATAGAGAGCTCAGAGGGAATCATAGGAAACCATTAAAACTGACCCAAAATAACTTTTATACATAAAGATGTCAGAAATGCAAAGCTTTAAGTCCTTCCAGGGCTTGAAGGAAATGCTGTCACTGAGAAGCTAGATCCCAGACTGGAAAACACATGCTTTCGGTTGTGAAGAATCCCATTTCTCCCCAGCTGAGAGTTTATTTTGAGCAACAGAAGCAGTAAAAGCCCCTGGGACAGGGCTGACTCCTGTGTGACTCTAGCACAGTCGGGTGATCTGCATGGTGAGCAGCTACCCTTCTGCTGGAGGAAAGCAACCAAAGGAAAGAAAAACTGTCAGAAGAGGAGGGTGCTGAAAGCCTTGCAATAATGGGTTTAATGCAATGGAAGAAAGCTCAGAAATAAGAAGTGTCCAGTAAAGATAAGCACCCTCCAGAGAAGTGTTTCTGTAGAATCTCTAAACACAAAGATCCTGAGATTTACAGAAACAGAACCGAAGGCAACTTCTTGAGAATCACCCCCTTGCACATCATCATGTAATCCTTTTCATAAACTTCCATAAACTGTCTCTTAAAACTCAGTAAGTTTTGGGAAAGTAGAGGCTGGTAGAAAAGCTTATTGCTCTAAAAATTAAAAACTTATAACATCTATTCTAAACTCACCTGGGGCTGTAACATCCAGATATGTTTCTTTACACATTCTGCATGCAGAAGAATGAAAAGGGGAGAGAAAACCAGATTTTGAATACTTTCAACTGCCTATGGCTCTTCTGAAGTAGAGATCAAGAGCACCTGCTCACTAACTCAGGCTATAAATGCAGATTTACAAGGTGTCATGAAAGCAGAGGGTCAGTGAGCAGCAGGAGCAGGCTGCTTCACAAGAGGGGACGAGAACGGAACCAAGGAGACCCCAGCAAGGGACAGTGCCCTCAAAACCCTGGGCACCATCCTACAGCACCCAGTCTGGCAGCTGTTCCAGCAATGCATTGTAGTGTTGGGGCTGGGCTCCACTGGGGTCTGGGCTCAAATAGGGCTCCTGGCCCATGGGCAGCGGGTGTATGGTTGGCGGTACCTGGCAGGCAGAACGATTAAGACCTATGAGTGTCCTCAGGTTGCTGGCACAGAGCCACCTGACCCTCTCCTAATCTCCAGAAGAAACCAGTCTCACCCCTGCAATGTGCGCTGCTAGAGGTGCCACCTCTGGATGTAGCGTGGTGAGCAAAGTGTCCTCCATCAAAGCTGTAGACCCCAGCAGCCCCAAGAGAGTGTGTGCTTTCCAAAAGTCAGGCCTTGTAAGTCCTGTATTCGTGCCACTCCAAAGACAGGGGAAGTTTCTCAATAGAACATATAGCTAATTAAATATTTTTTACCCAGCTTAACTCCTGAGCAACAATGACCTCCTCTCCTTTGGATAACTCTTCCCAAGTATCATGTATGGCCATTCTCTATGCACAGTGCCTATGACACTGCCTTTCTGTAATAAGCGGTACAGTTCCTGACCGCTGTTCCTAAGCAACACTTCTCCTTCTGTACTTTCCCCTTCCTACTGATGATAAAACTTGATAAAGTAGATTAGGACACTCTCCTCACACCTTCAGCACTGGACTTCAGGTCTCACAGCAGCAGCATAAAAAAAAAAAATCTATTCTTTTTATTTTTTTGTTTGTTTCCTCCCAGATTGACCCAGATACAATTGTCACAGTTTAGCTGCTGGCCATAGTGGCCTGCTATCTGAGATGCTTCCCTTTTATGATAATACCAGAACACAAAAAGATGAGAGTGGGTTAGGCAACAGGTGTCTATATTCTTTCGATGAGAGCGTTCTTTGTTCCTTGTTCCAATTCTGCTCCTTTTTCAGTCTTTTGCAGTGACAGGTCTAAGGGCATTCTTAAATATAATTTTGATCCAAAAAACATTTAACCACTTCTTGCTAACCTTTCAGTTGTCAGAGTTGCAGTATGTGGGGCATCATCACTTCAAACTTCAAAAGTTTGTTTGCTATAGAAAAGCTCAGGTCAACTATAGAATGATTGTTTTATACCAAGTATTTCACTACTTTAATAGATATTTTCTTTCAGAACTAAAAACTCCTTCTTACACGTAGTGAGTTTAAAATGTTCAATGAAATTAAATTTAAGGTCAATATATATTTGAAAAATTGAAGTATAGCATCCAAAGAGAATACTTTCTGAGGGAGGACTGTGTGACATTTGAGAAAGCATAGCTTTTTTCCAAAGATTAAACTGAAAACAAACAAACGCTAAACACTTACACTCTAGCCCATTTCCACATAAAGAAAAGCTCAGACATAATGTCACATTTTACAAGATAAAGCTTTCTTTCAACCAACCCCGTCTAACAAAACATCATCAGCCAGGCAGTAGTGTTCGTATTATAGTCTTATTACATCAGGGATCAAACCCTACAGCCATGCAAACCTCTGCCCTCATTTACAATCCTAGACCACCATTTCCAGAGAAGCTGGATCTCTCATTTTGGGGGACTTTCCTCATGCCACTGAATCTCTTAAGGCTCTGCCTTTGATGGATATTAGCATCAGTGTTGCTCCTTGTCTCTATCAGCTTCCTCTAATGAGAATTTGCCACTGTCTGGTAAAGAATTTTTCTGAAATGCCTTTCATGACCCCATAGACAATTATCCTGTGCTACCAGTTTACCAGTATTTGTAATCTCCAGGAGTACAAAACAGGTGGTGTATCACATGGAACACAGGTCTAGAGCAGTGGAGCTGGCTCATGTGACTCACAGAGATGACTCAGAAGCACATCCTTGTCCATCTCCATAGTTTGCTGGACCTGGGGCAGTTTCTTCAGCCATAATAGCTCCAGGGCCCAATGTTATTTTAGTAACTACATGAAATTGTTGGGAACATGAGTGCCAACAACACACGCAATGATGGTCCAGAAGCATGTTCTCTCTGTCTCACCATTAACAAATGCCCTGAGCCTGTACTTCGTGCCTAATATATTGAGCTTGGCTAGGAGAAACCTAACAGGAGGAAAAAAGCACAAAACTACAGTTTTATCATCCTGAGTTTCTGTGTATTTGCAGGCCAGCTCTGTAGCTAAACTGCACGTGGTTTGTATTTAATTTCCTCAAGGTTTCAAACAGTAATTAAAATAAATTATAATTACTGACTGACCAAGCCCAGAATTCTTCATGCACCTTAACAATAACAAAAAATAGCTGACAACATTGAAATAAACAAACCAATATGCTTATTCATCAACACCAGTAACCAGCAACACAAAAGAATAAACTAAACTAAACTGTAAACTAAACTAAACTGTAAACTAAACTAAACTGTAAACTAAACTAAACTGTAAACTAAACTAAACTGTAAACTAAACTAAACTGNAAACTGTAAACTAAACTGTAAACTAAACTAAACTGTAAACTAAACTAAACTGTAAACTAAACTAAACTGTAAACTAAACTAAACTGTAAACTAAACTAAACTGTAAACTAAACTAAACTGTAAACTAAACTAAACTATCTTCTTAGAAGCTATTGATATGAGGTATCTTGAGCTCTGCTAGGAAAAAAATTCATGCAAGTTTTATGATAAGCTAATGTCCCTGGAGTTGGTGCTCCTCCATGTCCTCTGGCTGCCCACAGTCCCTGCTGAAGCTGTGCGATATCTTAGCTCTAGCAGCAAGGCAGGATTTGTCGGGTCTCTGCAGGTGAGTAGTTACAGTGCAGAGTATTTACAGCTCTGGAGCAGGGTGAGGTTATCCCTCTGGATTTAACAAGAAATTTAACAAAGCTGGGAAGCTGTACATGTACGATTAGCAAAGCCACCTAAACTAAGCCTACTTCAGCTGTGGGTTTTGTTAGGTCCCCATCATCCAAGGGAGGCCTTTCCCCCCACAGCTCGCAAGACCATCAGGCTTGCCAACCAGAGCTACCTCTCCCCAGCAAGCTTCCCACTTTCAAATTCAACAGGTGTGCTGGTAGCACAGAGCCACACGTGTACAGGCCACTCACTCTCCCTGTGACATAAAATTGCAGGGTGGGAGGTCTGTGAGTTTGGTCCTTTAAATACTACCCGTTTCAAGAAACCAGAGATGTATTTTCTTACGGACTTTTCTCAATTTATTCATATTAAGGCCCTTAAGCTTTAAATTAAGCACTTAAGCCTATAATAGAGGAGACAAAGAAAGCAGTAAACTGTTAATTTAGATAATGGTGAGAAAGAAAAACCTGCAGAAAAATTCCTCCCCCTCACATCCAAAGCTAAGCTTCAAGATTCCTCAATGCAATGCAAACTCTACATAACATGGGCCCCCCACTATAGCATATAAATCCTGGAAAGCGATGGAGAATAGAGTGTGAGGACAAGTTTATTTTTTGCTCTTCACTATGCAAAAACCTAACAGGATAGCCCAGAGCTCTCGACACTAACGACTTGCATGATATAATTACAGACCACACAGCAGCAGCATAAAACAAAGCCTGGAGTAAGTCCGTTTGCTGCCAGATCTCCAAAATTAAATTCAGCTCACCCATCCAGAACCAGGGAGTCAACTTGGCAACCTGGGTAACTCTAGGTTCAAAGGATTTTCAGCAACAGGAACATGTGTGTCCCCAGGGAACTTGGAGCTTGCCTTTTCCCTGACAGAGGACATGCATCAAAGCAATTCCAGTGGAGCCAGGCTGTCACACCACTATGAGCCTGATACTGAAGGGGCAGCAGTGGTTTCTTCGTGTCCAATTCTAGCGTTCCCTGAAAAATTATCAAAATGATGTATCTACCATGTCACTGCTGATCACATCCAACTATACCAGTGGCCCTGCCTCTGGAAACAGCCAGTCAGCAATGCTTCAAAACCTGCTTGTCCTTTAGGTCACTGCTGGGGCAGCTAGTGCAAGCATGCTCTCTGGACACAGCCAGGGCCCTCTGCAGGAAAGAGCTGGGGTGCAGGTATCTTGCTTGAGTTACTGGGAAGCAACCTCCTCATGTCAGTGTGAATTGAGTGATAGGCACTACCAGGGCTGTGATGCCATATAGCTGGTTATGCACTGAGGATGGATCAGTTTAACTTTGGGAACAGCACCCTTATCACTTGGCACGTACCTTCTGGGACACTAAGCAAGGCGGTGGGCTGTATCACGCTTCAGTACGGATGGGGCTGTGGGCTTTTGCCATGCCACAGAGCTCTTCAAAGCAATGGCAACTCATGACGATGTGGAAGTGCATGACTTGTTTGTACACATGAGCGGCCCTTGGGCACCCACCATGAGGTGCTCTGACATGCCAGCCATCCAGATGTTCACTACAGACTATCTTCCAAGAAGAGCAAGTCCCTCCCACAGCTCACCCTGCAGCACCCCTGCTGCAGCATTTGTTCCCTTCCTGCTGGCCCTGCAAGCATGTGGCAACATCAGCTTTTAATGAATCAGGCCCCCAGCATGGTGTAAAAGAAGACAGGACAGAGAGTCATGGCTGCCTCTCAGCAACAAGTTTCCCCTATTCACAGTCTTTGTAAAGATGTTGCATTTTTACATATATTACATTATAATTTCACAGCTGCATTAAATCCTTTTGCTGTTACTTGGAGAGAAGCAAAGTGCACACAGTTTGCCTTCTCTAACAGTGATTGTCTAGGTATAGCATGGCCTTGTGTCTCTACATTAAGCAGTATTAATCTTCTGTCTGTCTTCTTATGAAAGTGTTTTCCATACCTTTAATAGTTTTTAGCTCTCCAGATACCTCTTTTTCTGCTGTATGTTTCAGATAAGAAAAAGAAAAAAAAACAACCCACAGTGATAATCTATATTTATATACTATACAGAAAGGCTGTATGCAGCAGAGAAAAAAAAAAAAGCTGATAGGGAAGGACAACCAAAACATCACCTACTTAAAGCAATGCCATACATACCCAGTGAAGGCTTATAAAATAATGAGACTTGTAGCAACGACTCAAAGTGGATATTATACACTAAATAGAGAGGTGTTACAGCAGCCTGTCCAAGAAAAAGATTTAGTAGTTATTTCAGAAACACTCCTGAAGCATTCAACCTGATACGCTGTTACGTGAACAAAGGAGGTAAACAGGATGCTAGAACATCTTGCTAGAGGCATGCAATGTACATCAGAAGGCTGATGGTTAAATTACTAAACAAAGTACTCCATGTGGACCAAAAATAGACTCTTTTCCATACTTGCAATAAGTTGAACATAGAAAGTAATTACCTGCAGGTTACTACCTTTATTCCTTCCTATTATGCCATTCCTTTTCTTCCCCATTACAATATCTGCCCAGTGAACACATTATTCATAGCAATTCCCATCTGCATTGATAGTAACTTCAAGCCATTTTTTGGACAATGTTGGGTTTATTTCTAAGCTGTTCATCAGATGAAACTACAACAGGGTCCTGTTTTTCCTCCCTTTTGAATTTCTCAATTAAGTCACTGATGCACCTTAAGTTAATAACCACAAACCTATCCTGATAAGGGTGTAGACAAGAGTCTCCTCTGTACTGCTGCAAGCAGCCATGGCTTACTTCTCCCCAAAAATGCCCTGGAAACAAGCCCAGGTTGTTCCTCTGCTGAGAAAGAAAGATGTAATGTTTTGTTCAAGGGAGCAATAAATAATATAAAGGGATGGATGAAAATAAACACCTCAAATTGAACTGAATATAAAGCAAAGTGAGATGGTGGAAATCACTTTTAAATGCTGCCAGAGTTGAGAAAATGAAGTCCAAGTGAAGGGAGAATTTTCCTCTCGGTTATATTGCTCTAGATCAAAAGCCAGTGTAACAGATTGCTGTGTATAGGACAGATGTAATTGGAAACAATATGCAGCCTAAGTATTTCTAACCCTGAATGTTAACAGGGTAAACAACTGATCTAAAAAAAGAAATCATGAGGTCTATCTAAAAGAAATCCTTCTGCTTTAAAAAATAAATACATTTGAATTCTTGTTTACCTTATCACTTCTGTGACTTTAGGAAGTAAATAATATTTTCGTAACTTTCTCCACCAGTATGGGAAAGCAAGTGATTAAACACACACGCACACATATATATTTATATGTTCAGAAAAATTGTTTTAAAAATCACCTGACTCCAGGAGCTGAAAATACAAGGAAAACACCAAAGTTGCAGGGCTTACAATAAAAAGCACAGGTTTCTAGCACAGCAGTTCATTTGTTCTGAGTAGGCTTTCAGTTACATCGACGCAATTCAACAGCAGGAGTCTTGAATAAGTAGACAAGTTTTGCAATACTTCTTCAATAATCATGCATATGGTTTTTAGTATAGGACAAAGCAAAAATTGTCAGTGGTGCCTTAAGTAGATATGGTTTTAATTTATTGCACTTATTTTCCACCTTAGCAGCAATTCTTACATTACATCATGAGAACAGAAGCAGATTCTAGTGTGCAGAAAAGGTGGGGAAAAAAAAGATTAAAAATGTGAGTAAAAGTCCTTTGTGGAATGTGGCACATTAGACTCACATGATGTGGCAAGACATTTGTTTTTCCATTTTTTCATGGGAAGATTTTATTGAACTACCTGGAATATTGAAAACTGTATGACAACAGCTGATGCTGACTGGGAAAGAAAAAGTACTTAGAACAAACAGCTGCCATTTGAGGGCTTAAAAATCCCTTTTTACACCTCTCTGACATCCCCCAAAGAAGTGCTTTGCCCTTTTCTGCTCCTTGCATACTTCCAAACCTGCCTAAGTAACTAGTCTTTCTCTTTTGTACCTCTAAAATGACAAGCTGATGAGCCATCAGATGGAAGAGCAACAGCCATCTGGTGGATTTATAAAGCGCGCTCCAGAATTATGTGGCATCTAAGAAAAAAAAAAAAAAAGTATATAGGTATTTGCTCTGTAGCTTAACAGCCTCATGAAGGGTCCCTTGAGAATAAGTCCAGATAGTGGCCTACCACTAAGAAAAAAGACAGAAATTGAGAGCAGAGAAAATGTTCAAAGTTTTGTAAAACATAAGATTAGGATGAATTTTAATTCCAGAAGTAGAATATCTGTACTGTTACAGAGAAAAGACTAGAGTATTTATAAATGCAGCAATATACTTCCTAAGTGCAAATTGAATAGGTATATTTAGCTTTCTGCAGGGATTCATGAAATTAGGTTCAAACAGAAGAAAACTGGCATGTGAGCGCTGCTATTTCTTATAATAAATGAAGAGTGAAACAAGCACATTTTTATAAGAGAAAGTACATCTCATACAGCATACTGATGAACAAGACACTCAGCCATCCTAGGGAAAAAAAAAAAAAAGAAAAAAAAAAAGCTTTTCATCCTTTGTTTTATGATTTAT
Source organism: Pandion haliaetus (assembly GCA_013401275.1). Taxonomy (NCBI): domain Eukaryota; kingdom Metazoa; phylum Chordata; class Aves; order Accipitriformes; family Pandionidae; genus Pandion; species Pandion haliaetus. The sequence continues at coordinate 42,907 of VYZV01016885.1, read as the reverse complement.
CTTCATGGCTAGAAGAGCCAGCAACTGCATCTGTCCCCCAATGTGAGGAGTCAAGAAGAGCACTTCTGCTCCCTGTGGACTCTTGCTGTCTCCATTGTGATTGCTTTTGCAAAGGCTATGGAGCTTGCTAACACTGCTTTGGTCACTGGAAAACAATGCATGCATTAAGGTTTGCCAGCAGGAATTGATTTTCAACACTGCTTTCACCCTGAGTCAACAGCTCTGCTTTGTCTCCACTAGAAGTGGTTTATCAGCTCTGGAGGCATGTTTCTGTCTGAACTGCAGAGCAAGCTCAAAACCAGATTTGTGGGTAGCAGGGGTTGCACCAGCATAGCCAGCAGTTGAATTTGCCCCACCCGCTAGGTTGGCAGTCACTGTGAAAACCTGAAAAATAGACCGGTCCCTTTCCCCATTTCTATGCTAAGTTGTGCTGGTGCTGCAGAAGAAAGGCTGATTGACAAGACCTACAGAAAATTCCCAGACAAAAACAGTTTCATTAAACTAGAGTTAAACTTCTAAACAGTTGTTAATTGCTGAAGGGACAAACCTTAAGACAATACTGGAGTTCTCTCAAAAACATTTAAAACTCCTGGGAATTGAAAGTTCAGATTATAAAAAGAGAAGAAAACCCAGAATGCCCCAACACAGCTATTTGCTTAGAAGTGGATATTTAAAGTCACTCAAGCAACCTTAAATTTGTCCTCTCTTGTGTGTGCTATTTACCTCTTTGCAGCATCTGTTTTGTGCAGACAAGACACATTTTGATGGAAGAGTTTTCAGTAAAACCTAAAGCAGTTCACAGGTTGTAACCAGAGGAAACTTAAGCCCATCCCTTGGATTAGTTTAACCAAGGACATGAGAAAATTTGGTGCACCTAACTTTGCAAGTGCACAGAAACAGATTAATAGATGTTAAGACCAAAAGATGATAATAAGCATGAACTCTGACCTCCTGCATAACACAGCATGGAGAATTTCATGCATCATCTTTGCCTCAAGCTCTGCTTGAGCTGGAACATACCTTTAAAAGGGTGCTCACTTTTGTTACAAATGTTTCAAATGACAAAAGATCTACCATATCCCCAGCTCGCTCTGTGACTGCCTTGTTACATTCACCCTTATAAACGGGAATCTAATTTGCAGAGAAGCAAATAATTTCCTTCAGTGCTGTGCTCCCTTCTTTGCAAACTGCAGTACTTTATGCCTTGTTCTGTCCTTAAAAAGTGTTTTGCCCAGATTCATCAGCTGAATACATTTCCTATCTTCATCTAAATGCTTAAAATGGATGTTTTTCTTCACGGATTTTGTTTTCAGATCATCTCCAAATCTTTTGTCTTCCCTGCTTCCCTTAAGTTTCCTTGATGAGATTCTAGTTGGGGGGAAAAAAAAAGGAAAAAAAAAAAGCCACAAGCCAACGCTGCTCAAATTGAACAAGTGACCTTTGTAGCCTTTATGCACTCTGAAAAATCCTACATCTCCCTTAAGCCCAAAGTGGCAACCTCATGCTTTTACTGTAAGCCTCTAACTGCTTGATGCTTTTAATTAAAGCCCCAACTCCTGGAATCGAAAGACAACAAAAATCTCCACCTCCAGAAGAGCTCTAGCCCTCATGGTAAGCAATAAAACCTGAACATATGACCCAAACACCACAAAAATACAGCCTCAGATATAAAATCATTTCATGATTTTAGACAACCAAATCACATATTTGAATGCGTAGGACTAGAAGTATACCATTACTAACTGAAAGAGCATGAATCTCCTCCAGCTGGAGACTTACCATCATCTCCTGGAGCACAGTGGCAGAAGCTTCCCAGCAAACCCTGCAACTCAGCCTTCAGCAGCCAAGTTCTGAAGCAGAAATTCTTCTTATCCTCACCTGCTAAAGAAGAAGAAACACTAAGGGAAAGCTAGAGATCCTCTCTGGTTTTATGTGGAGTGAGTTTCAAGAGACCAGCTTAAGTCCTCTCCGGTTCCAACAATCTCACTTTCTAAAAGCAAGAATTTCCTCACGGAGAAGAAAACCCAACAAAGAAAATTCTATATACAACAAGAACTTAAAACTAAACATGTAGCTTTACCTTCCTGAGAGTGCTTCACCATCTGTAGAAGATGGAAGCTATTCTCAAAGAACAAAGCAAGTAGCAAGCTCCTCTGAAAGGGCCTCCTAGCCCAGAAATACAGTAGGCACATTTGAAACTAATCAGGTGTTCCTGGGTACATATTCCCCAGCTCAGGACTCTGTAGATTATAAGCACTGTGGTGGGTTGACCCTGGCTGGGCACCAGGTGCCCATCACAGCCATTCTATCACTCAACCAATTACCATCAGGGGCAAAACAGACTCGACTTGGGGAAAATTAACTTAATTTGTTGCCAATCAACCAGAGCAGGGTAATGAGAAATAAAACCAAATCTCAAAACACCTTCCCTCTACCCCTCCCTTCTTTCCAGGCACAGCTTCACTCCCAGATTCTCTGCCTAGCCCCCTGCAGCAGTGCAGGGGGATGGGGAATGGGGGTAACGGTCAGTTCATCACATGTTGTTTCTGCCTCTTCATCCTCCTCAGGGGCAGGACTCATCACACTCTTCCCCTGCTCCAGCGTGGGGTCCCTCCCACGGGAGACAGTCCTCCAGGAACTTCTCCAATGTGGGTCCTTCCCATGGGCTGCAGTTCTTCATGAACTGTTCTAGCATGGGTGTCTTCCACAGCATGCAGTCCTTCAGGAGGAAACTGCTCTAGCATGGGTCCCCTGTGGGGTCACAAGTCCTGCCAGAAAATCTGCTCTCTCCACAGATACACAGGTCCTGCCAGAAGCCTGCTCCAGCGCGGGGTCCTCCATGGGCTGCAGGTGGATATCTGCTCCACCATGAACCTCCATGGACTGCAGGGGGACAGCATGCCTCACCATGGTCTTCACCACAGGCTGCAGGGGAATCTCTGCTCTGGCACCTGGAGGACCTCCTCCCCCCCACTTCTTCACTGACCTCGGGGTCTGCAGGGTTGTTTCTCTTGCACGTTCTTACTCCTCTCTCCAGCTGCCATTTCTGTCTGCAACTTTTTTCCCTTCTTAAATATGTTATCAGAGGTGCTACCACTATTGCTGATTGGCTCAGCCTTGGCCAGTGGCAGGTCCATCTTAGAGCCAGCTGGTATTGGCTCTGTCGGACATAGGGGAAGCTTCTAGCAGCTTGTCATCAGAAGCCACTCCTGTAAGCCACCCCACCACCACCAAAACCTTGCCACACAAACCCAATACAAGCACCTATCAGCTGCAACTCGAGGCTGAGACTGTTGAAGCAGTCAAGGCACTATGCTCAGTGAGAAAAGAATTTCAGCTGAAAATGTTATCAAGTAAACAGATAGCTCTTACACTGGGTCCATGGCAGAGCTTGGAACAGGCTTCAGCTTTCTAAGTTGCCAACTAATGCCCTATTATCCCCAGCAAAGGGAGATACAAGCCAATTCACTGGAGATTTTTCCATTCGAACACTGTCTGAAACCATTTACACAGCAACAAATAATTGAAAGCAGCCAAACAAACCTTTCCTCTGTCCCTCTGCTTCACTTACACAAAGCAAATTCTTATTCGTGGTAGAAGCACAAAGCTCTGCAGGGCATGGAGGACTGAGAGACAACTGCTGAGCAGCTGGGCAAGTAAGAGATTTCACTACTTACCAATTTCATGTAAGCTCAACATAACAGCACTATTAGGTTTATATTATGTATCAGTAAAAATACTAATTACAGAGGCCCAGACTTGAAACAGTTTCTCAGAACAACATGCCTACAGCTAGCACGCGGAATGAGTGTGCTTTACAGGGATACACATTCCCTACTAAACAGAAACAAACACGCACAGTTATTATCATTTAGAAAAGACAAAAGCTGCTAAAGCCAAGGAAATGCCATCAGTGCTCAGAAAAGAGGCCTTTATTGTTTGCTACTAATTGCAAGGAAAAAGAATTCACAGACATTTCAAAGCAGCTGCTGTCTTGTCCTTAAAAACTCCTTCCACTTAGAAAGGAAGATTTTAATTTTAACGGCCTCCACAAGCTTTTATAGCTTGCTACCATCCAAGGCCATTCAGATGTGTTATTTCTGTATTGATTGTGTTGTGAAGTTCAGGAAAAAGGTCCAAGCAGCTAAGAGAAAAGCCTGTTGAGCCTGTAACTAGAGAAATTAATACTTAAGTCTCAGCAATTTCTGTTAAACTAAGGATTACTTCTCCCCCCAACACAAACTGGCCTTGTTAATTTTACTGGTAAAAATCTATGCAGACTCAATTGCTCAGGAGACTGCAACTTGATCCTTTGAAGCTACAGGTTCCAGCTGCTGTAAATCATCTGTAGGGTGAAGCTGATTTACATTAGCTGAGAATCTGGCCTGCTGTGGCTAAATACTCCCCATCTGGTTTAATCAGTCCCCCTTCTGGTAAGCCCTAAGGATCATTATTTCAAGCTGTATTTGTCTCAAAGACCTTTGTAATGCTGATATTGTGCGCACAGCCAGGAATATCTTAGCCACTGCTAAGCTGGGCACTGTCTCAGTGATGGGCGAACTTGCTAAATGAGGCTCAGGGTGCCCTCCTGTTTTGCAATGTCCTGTAGAATTTTTTTATTTCAGAGGTTTCCCCAGCTATATGTCTGTCTTTTGAGGTGTTGCTCCTGCTTTTATCAGACAGCAAAACTGGCAGCCATTATTGTGTGCTCCTGACTGTTAGGAGCTGGCATGGCTGTATTTGTGGCGTTAGATGAGAAAAACAACAAAAGCATCTAACTTCTTTTGTGGAAAGATTTCTTTTAAGTGTGCTTTTCATTTTCTCTTGTGGGGAATAGCATCTGTTTTTCTGTCTCTAGATCTCAAATTAGTATTTGGCCACGAGTTTAAATATCAAGAGAAGCTTTGCTTGGGCAAGGAGTGAGTAAAGCTAAGGGCTCATCTAAACCAGCTAAAGGGAAAGACAGATCTAAAGATATATCAAGGCTTGGGAGAGTGGATTCAGCTCTTCGTTCTGTCTCAGCCTCTGCTTGGGTACCTAAATAAACTACTCAAGGTCACATTCAAAACGGGATGTAGGCAGCTACAGAGGGAAGGAGGTAGAACTGTAGTCTGGAACAAGCTTACACACAGGCACTACAAGCTCTTTTTTATCAAACTTGGATAGGCACCTGTGGCGGTGCAGCCCCCCAGGCCACTCTGAGACCTCAGAATAAGCCATGCATGCTTTGGGAGATCCTCCTATTGTGCTGTTATCTTGATTACAAGTGCAGTGACTTGGGGGCCAGGCACACCCTGGCCACACCTGGGCCATCTGCTGCCTGAATTTTATACCAGAATGACTCAGCTCGAATTGTGGCCAGAATGTGCAATAATGACCAAAGCCAACCATCTTGAGACCCTATAAATAGTGATCCAAGATGAGACCTTTTGAGCTCTCTGGGACTGCAGTGGGCTGTGTGACCCAGTATCTCCCCCTGAGCTGGGACGCCTCTCAGGGTAGATTTCGCAAAGTTTGAAAGATCACCTGTTGACAATTTTGCCAGGACTTAAAGGCCGGATTTCATAAGGTTCACTGACATTCTGTTGATGAATGCCGGCAAGTAAGAGTAATTCATGAAACTCACGAAAGGGAAATTTTAAGCATAGGTTAACCTCTGCATATGTGTGTGTACGTAAAATTTGGTTCAGAACTGTTTTATCTGTGCGTGTGCATTTGCAGTTTGCTTTGGAACTGTTTGCCTGTCTGCCTCTGTGTGATTTGGTTCAGAACTATGCTGTCTGTCTGTATGGTTCAGAACTGTTTTATCTGTCTCTGCCTGTGTGTGATTTGATTTAACCTCCATCTGTGTGTGTAACCCTGCTGTAAGTTTCAGGTGATCCTTGACATTTTCGAATCTTTAACTAAGTTGCAAATTTGATTGTAACAAATTCCATTGAAACACTCTGTTAAACTGGCTGGTGACTAGGTATTGTTAAAATTATACAACCTAATCTTGTTATCTATCTCAAAAATATTAATAAATCCTACATTGCTGCTAAATCAAAGCCATATAACAAAATCTAATTCACAACAGCATCAAAATAACAGTTATTAAAGGATGCAACTTGGGACAGCCAGGTCCAGTTCCTGCACCTGCCTAAGGGGATTGAGACGTGTCTGCCATCTCACAGGAGCCATCTCTGTCCAGGGGGACTGAAGAGGGGGATCTCCACAGCTACGTTACAGCTGCATCATTGTGCAAAAATTATTTTAGAAATCGTGTGTAAGGAGACTGTATACATACCACTGTAGTTAGGGTATTCATCAGGATCCACCAAAGTGGGTCCTGGTTCATACCCAGAACGCATTTATATTCCCTGAACACTATCCCCAGGCAGCACATTGCAGAGCTGAACTCCCTCCTACTGCTTGTCTTGCTCTCAAATTATTTCTGATGCAGGGAACAGTGTGGGAAGGAAGGGAAAGGGAGATTAAACTTGGATCTTCCTGAATACATAGCAGGCCACTAAAGCACTGTGAAGAGGGAGAGAAAGCCTCCTCTTCCTCCGGTATTTTAAAAGAGCTGAGGGAACCCTACCAAGCACTGGGAACACAGTGGGATACCCATCTAGTGGAGAGCATGGCTGATGATCCAAAGCCAAAACTCCTCTTCGAATACCTGAGGTAGCCAAGGTGTACAGTCTAACACCTATCCTTGCTTATAGCGTTTCTTAGCTGGATAGCCCAAATCAGAGACACCCAAGAATACTGAGTTAAGGCAGATTCTTTCTCAGTAAGTTGGCTGGTTTGGTTCCCTTTAGAGAGGATGAGCCTGTCCTATATACACAGGCTCCTCTAAATGGAGACTAGGTGTCTAACAGTGTTCTGGATCCCATATGGGCACCAGATGACTGCAAGGTAGGTGCTGCAGTACTGTAATTCTTTATTAGATTTGGCCTTTAGTGCTTCAGCTCTCCATCTGCAAAATCAGGATAAAAGCACTTCCCTGTTTTGTAGCTAATTTTCATACTCATTTGTAATTACTACAGAAAGATATTCAACACTGCACCACTTTCCCAGAGCAGTTACCAACATAGTTAAGCAGGAACAAAGCATGATATGGATGCTTTTGATGTGATTTTATAAACTTGACACATAACTTTTGGTATAATTCTGTAAGGTTAGAGCTTAAATGACATTTCCATTTCACTTCTAGGGAGATAACTACATTTCTCACAGCAATGGCTAGGGAAATGTGCAGGCAGCCTTGGACTGCCAGCCACATAGCTCACAGCTTCACCGTTACTAGTGCCCAAGAGAGCCACCTTACGGGAATTTAGGTGTGATTAACACCACTGGATACCAATTAGCTCTTCCAACCACATGATCTATCAGAGACTTTGATTTTTTTCTTGAAATGCCATGCTGTGCACTGTGGTGTCTCCAGAGTTATCACTCAAGTGTTCAGATGTCTCTCTGTCCTAGGGGATAAAACTACGTATAGTAATCTTATAATCTGTCCCTAAAGATGTCACCTCTGTTCATTCAGCTGAGCCCAGAAGTCATGTGACAGATGTGGATCAGACAACTGAAATGGTTCCTGCTCTCAGCTCTCCCTCATAGCACAACAGGGACAGCTGCATAGGATGCTGGTCCTCTTAAGCCACCTACATTAAACTTGGACCAGCAGCTGCAGTCTGTGCAGGACATCCCGTGCAGATTCAGCAATTGGCTTTCAGCCAGATGTTAGGCACCCAGTCATCTTTAACCAGCTACTAAACCACACAGCAGCAAGGCTGGGTTTAAAAGCGTAGACATGCTCACATACATTAGTCTGGGCAGCAAACTGAAACTGTCTTGTACTGGGCGGGCACAGTTAGCATGCAGTCATCTGCAACAGATCATGCATATGAGCCCTGAGGTACCTGAGCCACCCAAGCTGGTTTTGAAAATGGAAGTGGAGTTCCTAGTCTTAAAGGAAATTATTAAAATATTACCCTTTGAGTTTATTGACAATTTGTGGGATCTCTGAGCCTTCCTATTTCTTCAAGGTCTCCCTTGACACATACAAGAGCAGGGTGTTAAAAGTAGTAATACTTAAATCAACTCAATAATTCAGTTGGTGTCCTTGCTGTTACTGACTCAGCAGCAATTTTCGTGTATGTCTCAGGGAACAGGAGCCCCTTCCTTTCCCCTTTGACTCAGAGCACTGTGGCAGAGTGAGGGTGTGATCATGGCATGACCCCCTCCCTGTGCATGTCACTTTTACTGACAGTATAATATAATACATCAGACTCTGAGCTGCAGCAGCTGAGGTTCAGGCCCCTCTTTTATTCAGGTACTGCAGCTACAAGGATGAGAAGCCTTGTGGACAGAGGAAGGCACAGGGCAGGAGGCTGTAATGGCTGAAACCACCTCTATGAGATTCACCAGAGCGTCTTCTGTCAGGGAGCCCTGTGTGCTGCAAATGAAATTTTCATGAAATGCTGAGCAAGCCTCATTAACATCTCCCTAAGAAAATGACAATGTTGGCTAACAAGTAGCACCTCCATTCAGTCAGCTTCTCCCACCAGCCCAGGTGCTGTTCATCCTGCTGTACGTTTATGCCACAGGACAGTTTGTTCCCTGTGAACACAGGGCAAATCCCACCTGGCAGACTGACAAATCGTGAATGATTTGTAGTTGTTAGAGAAACATTGGTTCTGACTGAAAATACAGAGATATTTTGAGGGTCTGAAATAACTTATTTGGACACTAAGACTGCATGTGCAAAAAGCAAGTCTTCCTTTATCCTATGGGAACATGTAATAAATTAGATGACACCTATGACTGAGACAAAATACTCACTGTCAATTAAAAAAAAAGGGGGGGGGCATAGGTGTAAAATTCTTTCCTTCTGTCTTTTTTCCTTTCCTTGTTCTCACTTCAGAAATGAGAGACAGCTTTTACAGCTGGAAGACAGAGAGTTTTGCACATTAATAGCCATAGTGAAGGTCAGTAAGTCTGACTCAGTCAAGTAATGGCTGAGTACATTGGATCTCATTTCATTTTATTACAATGGCAGAAGCAGTGCTGATCAACAGTGTCATATTTCCTTTTCTTCAGCATAAAAGATGAAGTGATTGTTCCATGAGATAGCAGTGGGGGAAGGAAACCAGGAGCAGCACAATTACCCAGCAATACATTCACTACACCTGTACCTGTGTTTTGTCCTTCCTCAGTTCTTCCTCTCTCAGTGCTAACAATGGGAGCCCTGGATAACTCCTTTGGGGTTTTGCAGTGTTGCCCCAAGGTATTCCAGGGTCCTTTTTATACTCAGAAAATGCAGATACCTACATCATGAGTGCCTTTCGAATGGGAATACTGGGGACAGTGGTACTTAATATTTCTGTCCTGAGCACACCTGCATAAGCACTCTACAGTTCACCAAAATGATGCCATGTCCTGTCTGTCCTATTTTGTGCAATACAGAGTTGGACATGTCACTGACTAACTCTCCAGGGGTAAAGTGGGACAAATTCTCCCTCCTAGAGACCACATAGGCTTTTTGAATCTTCCAGGTCAAAATAACACCTTATTTTATTTGGCCCTATGTGAGTGAGGCCAGAAGAACCAAGATGGTGACTAGGAGTAAACTCCACTAATATGATTGAGTGGCCCCCAGCCCCTTAAAATCTGCCTACCTTGCAGTGTTTCTGTGTTGCAGAGGACTAGTATCCAATTAACAGCATGGAATCAGAAGTGAAATGACTGGACCAGGAGACTTACAGGAAGCCTGCAATGCAGAAATGGTTGAAAAAGATTTCTGAAATGTAAGGTTAATTCATTTCCCACTGGGCCCTTTTTTTCCTCACTGATTCTCTAATCATTTTCTTAAAGACCTTCAATTTTTCACTTCTATACTGTAATGCTGCTCCTGAGATTAAACACTGTGTGGTCCCTGTTGCTGGGGCACAGATGTTTTGCCCACAGATAACTAAGCAAGAGGCAAAGAGCTCAGGCAGTGTCAATTATTGACTTGGTCTTACTGAGGACAAACAAAAAGCTGCAATCCCTGGAGAAAAGCAATTATTGTTGACAAAATCTGGATGGGCCTCAAAGCATAGTAGACTAACTTTCCTCTGTACAGTCCTTAACATTGCCTAGCATCAATTTCCTGCATGTTAACAAGACTATTAGAAACATAATAGGGATGCTGCTAATAACCCCACAATGGTGTTCTTTCAAAGGTAATCAGAGAGAAGTAAACCTGCCCCCAAACACCAATGCAGAGCTCACAAGCTGCTCCTAAGAGCAGCAGGCACTAGTTCGGCCCAAAAGGAGCTGTCTTTCCTCCTGCTACTACAAGAGGGTGCATATCAAGTGAAACAAGTAGCTGTAGACAAGCTGTATTTCTTCCCCTTAGCTTACAGAAGAAGCAGATTTATATATACCATAGCCTGTTCCATCCTCCCTCGCACATGCTCATTGTAATGCTACAGCAGAGTAAGAAAAACAAAGGGTTGGATTCCCTGCTGGTGTAAATCAGCCTACTGCTACAGCCACGATGAAGGTTTTGACCAAATATTCAACTTGCCTGTGAGTCCTAAGAGGCGGTGCATGCTTTCCAGTGCCACTTCTTGGAGCTTTGTGCTCCAAGTTCTGATCCACAGTTTTCCGCCTCCTGTTTTATCAAAGGCTTTAGAACAGTTCCTCAGGGGGTATCTACATGGTGCAATGAAGTGTTGTGCAAGGATAACAGAGTTATCCCTGGACTAGTAGAGTTATTAGGAACAAAACAGCTACATCAAAAAGCTGCTCTGCCAGGGTGGTTGTGCTGACTGCAGAGCAGGGTTTATGGGCCCAGCTGGCATGCTATGGCAATACAGTCCAGCACCAGCTTGTGCAGAGGTAGCTCTCTTCTCTCTGTGGTGCCCTGCCATGTCCCATCCAAGCCCCTTGAGCAGCTGAATTCCTTCAGGCTGCTGGGTCCTTTCACCTGTTTGCCCTTTGTTTGCCTTTCCCGAAGAGTGTGAGTCTGTCACAGGACAGACAGATATGACAAAGGGAAATCTCTGCCTCGAAGCAGAGAGGCAGCTGGAAGTCAGGGTGCCAAGGGCATTTAAAATTATGCTAGACACTTGTGTTCAGGCATCTACCTGCTGCCCAGGGATGGGGAGTTTTCAGATATCAGTGTCCTCACGGTACTTCCAGCAATGGGAATTCTGTCTTGGCCAACTTGCTTGACAGTCTTACAGCAAAAGATCATAACTTGAATGAAAAAAGAAAGTATTCCTAAATATCCCTCCCTTATCCTTGAGGAGACTCAAGGGGAAGGGAGATAGGGCGCTATTTAGCTCATTTGTAAGTGAGCCTTGTCAAAGCTGCAGATAGCCAGCAAAGAGGCCAGTACAGGGAGGAGTGTTCATGTTCCTAGGAGTGGTAACTCTTACTTGGAGAGAGCATCCTCTGAGAAGTGAGAGCTTTTACCTCTCAGTGACCACTGCAACAGCTGCTGCGTCTGCTGCAGGGGTCAGCTGGTGGCCTGGTTTGGTGAGTTTCTTCATCAGAAACACCAGCAGGACCCATCTGCTTGTATTATTACAAAACCCTGTACCATAATTAGCACTTTTAAGTTATTAGTCACCTGGAAAGGAATTAAACTGTGGTCTTAAAATAAGTATTTTTATGCAAACTACCAAATCCTGCAGGCTTCCTCTCACCTTCCCTGCTTCTGCAAAGAGTTGTGCTGGGGAGCACGCATGCCAGAGCAGCCATAACTGAGGGAAAGAAAGGTTTTATACCACCAGTGGGAATTATCCTGTTGTATCATCTCCTTCACAATGTGATTCTGCTTTTTTTATAGGAGTGGGAAACATTTCTTATACATTTATGCTGAGTTTTGCCACCGCTAAAATGCAAACTGCAATTTTGTCACAAAATGCAGTATTTCTGAATTATTGTGCTTTGAAGCCCCAAAGGAGGCCCAGAGGAGTACTTCTGAGCATTCTTTTTATTTTAGACTGTTTGCATTTTTCCCCCAAGACTAGTCAGATAGATCTAATACATTCCTGATGTAATGATTTGTTGCTGTTTATTTTTTTGTCAAATGACCTACACCCCCCACACAAATACCTTTCAAATTTCTCATCAATTTTTATTAAGCTATTCCTAAACCAAAGAATTAAATAGCTCTTTTTTTTTACCAAAACGTTAGATGAGCACAGCAGACTCCAGCTGTCTGTATGCTATCATCCACAACAGGGAACAGAGAAGTTACTCTGCAGGTTTTCAGCAGCACCAGGAACTGCTGCTGAGAACAGCCCTAGGGGCAGTAGCTGCAGACAGAGTGGGGAGCTAGAGAGTAGTCCCTCCCTGGCCATCTTCCCTGAGTTTCCTTCCCACCCCAGTGAGGACAGCCACAGAGCCAGGGAAGAAATGCTGGGAGAGGCACTGTCCTGCCTCCAGAAAGCCACTGATACTTCCCGTTTACTGACAATCACTGCTCGGTACAAGCAAGGGATTTCCCCACAGCTGTGCTGCACTGCTGGGCTTCTGTTTACACTGACCCTGATCCAAAGCTCTCACTGGAGCCAATACCATTTTTTCCAGTGACTGCACAGGGTTTTGGATGTGGCCCATTACAGCCAGTAGCACTGGCTGCAGCCAAAATCTTGGCTTGTGTTTTGCAGGCGATGGGAATAGATGATCACAGTTATTCTTTCTGGCCATAAAATCAATGCAGTATCTTCTTCTGATACTCCTTGCCTCTCCCTAACAGAGAGCACTTGTTCTGCTCTATTCCTGACCAAGTTTCCCGGGAAATATTAGATTTCATATCAGTTTTTCTCACTGAAATGTTCTCACTGGGATGCTTAGACATCAACACATTTATATCCAAGGGATCCTGAAGAGGTTAGCCAGAGGTGATTATGTCTCAAATGATGTTGTACTATAATTGCTCAGGATATCAGCTTAAATGAAATAATCTGCACAGGAGAGAAGAAACAGTAAAGCTAAGGAAGGAAATTGCTGCTATAATTACTAGAGTATTTCTCTTTGAGGTATTAAAAAGAAATGTTTATAACATAAAAAGCCTGGAGAGGATGACATGTGGCAGCTACAGACTAGATGGCAGAGCCTCTCTTACCTTACATCAGCTGTAACAAGCTTCCTGAACATTATACATAAATGGAAGGTAAGAGCAGAAGGTAGGACGGTAGGTAGAAAATAGCCCATACTCTCCTTTAAGGTCTTTTGCCACTGAAGTCATTCAAGCCTTGCTAACAGCTTCAATAGAGGACAACCAGACCTACAGCCAACAAGGGTAAGAAGGACAGCAGTCGTTCCTTACAAATTTCTGCCTTGCTTTTTCCTTTGATAATTTTTGTCTTTCTCCCTGGCAGAATGTCCTGAATAAAAAATGATCTGAAATTCTCACAGCTAGACCAGCCTCCCTGTTCTAAACATAACAATGCCACGCAAAATTCTCATGTTTCCTCTCCAGCTCTTTTACTATTTCCAGTAATATGCTTTATTGGAAACTCCTTGGAGAAATGCATTAACTGTAGATTTGACATTTCAAAACCTCTTGTGCTTTAACATGCACGTACATAATTGTGTGAACCTTACTAAGAAGACACACATGATTCAAAAAAAAAAAAATCTAATCACCCAAGGAAACATTTCCTGGTCTAGAGCCCTCCTGAACCCACTGGACCCTACAAGTGGCCAGACATTGGGTCATTTCAGGCACCAAGCAAAGCCCTGAGCGATTCGCTGTTTCAGAGTCCCTCTTGGTACAGGGGATTACAGGATTGCATTTCATTCCTGGGGTACATCACTGTGACGGGATCCTGAGGAGGTTGGATACAGGAATTTTTCTAACTGATTTCTCAGTGCCAGTGATGCTCTTAAGACACAAAATCCTCATGGACCTGCCAGACAATTGCAAGGAAGCTGCAAGGCAGATCTATTTTAACCTTTTTCTTCAGATTTTGTACAACTTCCAGCAGGGTGACCAGTGACAGCAAATAGATTGGAAATGCCTCAGTTATAGGATTACTCCCTTTTTTTGCTAAGGCACTCTAGCTTTGAAACAGCAAATTCTCAGGGAAAAGCATGGCTTACAATGCAGAACAAGAGAAAAGACACTAGAAATTGATGAGCAGCCTAGGTGAGCATCATCCGCTTCTCTTAAGAGCAGAGTGACTAATGATTGCTGCCCAACAGGGAAGTCACTCTGGCCTAATAGATGGTGTCAGGACTAGGTGGGGATGCAGGTGTATCTAATGTGGCAATCAGAGCTAATGAACCAGGGACACTTTCATAAACACAGCCCCCAGTGGTGCCCTGTGCCATCCTCTTTGAGGATTCAGAGGAGCAGTACAGACTTGTTATTGCAGTATGCGGAAAAAAAAGCCCAGCATTTGTTTTGCCTGTTTGTGAATGACCCACATGTACAGCTGCAGACCCTGAAAGACTTCTGAGATCACAGCAGCATCTGTGGAAATGATAAGCATGGACCACCTTGAACTGAAGAAGCTGGGCATGCATACCAGGTGATGAACAGCAGTGCTCATTAGCAGCCCCCAATGTCTTGGTCTGATAGGTGCTAGTGTATGATTCATGATTTAAAATTCCATTTCATTAAAGTAATTTGATTTGGCTGAGGTGGAGGGCAGTGTTTAGTTTGTTTCAGACACATTCATTTTATTTCAGCAGAAATACCAGGCAGTGGTTTGCAGGAAGAAAGGTGAAATCCTCACAGCCGTTGCAATGCAAAGCCATATATTTAGGTTCAGTGCAGGAAGCATTGCAGACGCTGAGGGCAGGTACTCTCCTGAAAAATAAAGCCACACAAGCCTGAACTCTTTTACAAATAAGACACATAATCAACTCTAACTTCTTCTCCCAGTAGGGATCCTCTGTATGAATTCCTCTCTGCCTCTTAGTGCTTCCACGTACTGCTCTGTTGCTATACATCAGGGCTCTCTAGAATTTCTCCTCACTCTCTTGCAGTGCTTCCAAAGTACACAGAGCCTAGAGCAGGCATGAAAGATGGATTCATTCCTCTGTGCCAGCTATATTTAATGCACAGATCCCATCCTGCTCTCAACACAGAATCTTCCTTTTCTGCCCAAAAACACTGGGAAAGGGAGCTTTCTCTATAAATACATGTTCTTCAACATATTTGTTTAAAGTTATTATCCTGAAGTGGAGTGCCAAAGATATAAATTTGTAGATATTTTCCTTACTATTACTTCATTTGTATAAAAATTCCCAAATATATTTGAAGCCATGGTACAATGGGCACCATATAAACACACTGAAAGAGAATCTGTACCTGAGCCAGACAAGACATGGGGTGAAGAAAAGAAGGAACTGTTACCCCACTTTACAGATACTTGGAAAGATTAGCGTGACTTGCCCAAGGTCACGTAGAAACTCTAGGGAACTGAACGCAAACTACTGCAGTCCCAACACAAAATCTTAATTATCAAATCCAATTTTCCACTTTTCCTTTCATATGATTTTTTCATACATTAAAACACTTCACATAAGCTTTTTTTTTTTCCACAGGAAGAATAGGAAAAGCAAAGGCTGCAAGTTGCCCTTGTTAAACTAGGTTGCACAGCCAAACAAATTTAAAATGATATCTCAGCAAGATTTTTGCAACCTGCCTGCAACAAATAAAAGTACTTTCACCCTGAAAACATGTGAGCACTTGGGAGGACGAGCTCAAAGAATTTAGCAAGGCTCCAAATGAAAGAGATGAGCTGCAATATGTATATGCATGAGTTCATGTATTATTAAAACCATTCTGATCAGAATAAGCATTGTGAGCACAGTACTGAAAGCATCACTAGTGTTCATGCATAGAATAACTTGCCCTCATAAAGGTATAATAATGTGTTCATCAGTTTTGTTTGTACTCCCAAAGCAGTAATAGCATAAACAGAAAATTACCCTATATGTTGCAAAAAGCACATAAATATGAATCTAGTTATATCTTTCCTCGATATTATGACCAAGAAATGATGATGCTCACTGAAGTATAACATATGAGACCAAGTGCACTCCCAAGGGCCTTTGTAAAAGTCTGCTTCTATGTTCAAGTCTAGCCTGGGATTTTAGGGGTTAAAAAAAATACCTCATGCTAAAGTTGGTCAGCCTGCCTCAGTAACCTAGTGGTAGGTCCTCTCTTTTGATAGGTGGGAGGTTCAGATTATATTTTCAGTGGTAGGTCCTCTCTCGATAGGTGGGAGGTTCAGATTATATTTTCAGTGATTCTGTTACAGCTCTCCCAGTGCTTGCTGCCACACATCATGCATCTCTCCACAGATACCCCACGGACTGACAATTAAATCAGAGCACTGATGGCTCCCTGGCAAGATGTCCTATCCTCAGTGGTCCTAAGGATGACTGTGCTGCATGAGATGGTGGGGAAGGTGAGACAGGAGAGAGACCATAGGAGGAAAAAATGGAGGGATGCGCTAGTTCTCAAAGCACACCAAAGCACCCCTGCCCATGTCCATATGCACCTTATCAAGCAAAAAAGCCAAATGAAGTCAGGCAAACTGAAATCAGGGTGTAAAAATAAACATAAAAACCATCTACAGATTTTTTTTATTGTACTCAGTTGCCTCAGTGCAAGATTTATGTACTAAATTGATTTAGCTGTGATCTCAGTCTTTTGGATTTCTTTTTACCATTTTACATGTTAGTGAATTGTACTTTCATGTGGGAAACTTATGCAGCAGCCTGTTCTTGCTGGTAAAAGTGGCAAGACTCCCACTGGTTTCATTCAAAGGTTCAGGCTGTTAATGGTGACTCAATCAATCAATCAGTCAAGACATGAGAAGCTGCAGAGAGAACTCGAGCCAAAAATGGTCTCAAAATTCAGTGAGCTCATTTGTTCTTGTGCAGTTTCATCAGCTGAATCAGATATGCTCTCTGGAGTAGTGAAGAAAGATGCATATCTAGGACTCTTCGGGTAGGTATGTTTGGTAAGCACCCATCACTTGGTTATTTCACTGCAGTTCCTGTATATCAAAGGTTTCACAAGAGCACGCTACAACAGGGTGGTGCTGGCTGGGGACTAGGACAAGAGCAGGTGCAGGGGGTACACCAGGACAGGAAAGGTCAAGGTGACTAGGGCACCAGAGGTGATGACTCTGGTTTTGGGGGATCCAGAAATGGCAAATGAGCTTGAAATGGTCATTCAGGCTAGGGGTGTTGAAAGAGGCAAGAACGAGCTACCTTGGAAAGACAACCTGGTCTTTTACACCAGTGTGAAATCAAAATTAGAGCTGTGTGATCTATGTTTAGGAGGGGAGACCTAAGACCTTTCTCCTCCAGGAAGTACTGTGGGGATTCATTTCTCCCATTTGCTTTTTATGGATGGGAGTTTAAAGGATATTACTAATCATATCAAAGTGCTGGACACATTTACCTTCATATACTTTTATTATTGAAAGGGGTGGTAGAAAAATTATGACTCCCATCTTTCTCTGAAAAGATCCATTTACAATTGTCAAGCTTTTTTTTTAAAACCAAGACCTTGAAAATTATCTTGTGTACTAATTACATTGAAGCAGCCCATATGGCTTGAGGAAGAAATGCACAATAAATGCTTATTTACTCTGCAACTGTAAATTTCACTAGATCTGTTTCATTTTCCTTCAGAGCTAAATACTAATAGATAATGCAAAGATATGAATGAGGTATTTATAGCACAGAAAAACACTAGGTTGCTTTAAATGCAGGAATGCCTAAAACTAAGTGAAAACAACCTAAACACTGAAAAGGTTTATTGCAGGTACATTTAAGCTGGGTATGCTTAAAACAGTAGTTTACTGAATGGAGCAAGGTATAAATGACATAAGCACATCTAGATTGTTTTCTGTCTGCAGGTTTACTGTTATGCAGAAGAGCTTGTAGACTTTAATATTTTAAGCTTAGAAGGGAAGAAGCTTTAAAAAAAGGGAAGAAAAGAAGAGAATACAAAAACCTGTCCTGCACTCTGTATCCTACTGGGTGTTGTTGTCTCTGCTTTTTTCCCCCCATCTCTAACATCCTGAATGTTCAAGGCCAGAATGTTTAATCCAGATGCTGCCATAATCAGATAAATTGCAGGTCAGTGTGTTCCAGTGATGTTGCTCAATGAATGAAATGTTGTTGGTTTTGACCAGGCCTTATGAACTTTCCAGTTTAAATCAGTCAGGATTACAGGCTGTATGTGTTCACCATTCCCATGCACAAGAAAGACTTGCTTTTTTTGTTGCCTCTTTACTCTCCAGAAGAGAAGACTGGCCATTGTTCTGTACATAACAGTATGTTGCCAGGTATTCACACTACACAGAAAGGGGAATATTTATAAGAATTGAGATTAAGGCTCAGGCAACTTGCATGTGATGACCAGCTCTGCAATAGGCTTCCTTCAGGCAAAACATCACGACACAGTGTGGACACTTTTGGGGGGCTTAAGCACTATTTACATAGCTATCGAATGTTTTCTTTCTGCAGCAGCAGCAGCATCTCCTACCTCAGTCACTACCAAGAGCTCTCTGTTGAAGGACTGTGAATGAGAAAGGACAGCTGGAGAGCAGGAGCATCAGGAAGGGGCCAAGGAATAGGACTTGGGAACCAGGGGGAGCCACCAGAACTGGTGCAGAGAGGGGCTTCAGGATCCCCATCGAATCAGCCAGTAGCCTCCAGCAAAACATATTCTGGCCACATTGGGTGACAAAGGAGTTGAGGATATTCACAGGGCTAGCATTTTCATGGTTTAAGGGAATGCCCCTGTGGTGAGTGTGTATACAAGAAAGGGTGAAGTAGCCTCTGTGCCTCAAATAAAATAGGAGAAAAATTATTTTCCTACTTCAGCTTGGGTTATGTATTAATCATGGAAGACTTTCCAGATGGAAGATGCTGGGTATATGCAAAGTCTTGCTGCAATTAAGTAGGGCTTTTTAATTAAAAAAAGCAAAATCACCTGTAATGTGAACTGTCTAGACTCTCTCAAGAGGTAGTGGAGAGCAGAATTTAGGTTCTCCCAAGGCAAACATCTAAAATGATTTATGTATTACTCTCTGAGTTTATTTCTGTCAGATGACTATAGAATAATCTAGATTAGACTTTTATCTTGTAGGTATTTAAATATACAGTAAATTTTGGTGAAATGAATCTTATTCTATTTTCCAATAACTCATGTGTTTATTTCCATGTTTTTAAGGACCTTAAACTACAGAAAGGTTTAACTTTGCCAGTACTCTAACAACTGAAGGAAAGCTAGAGGTATTCAAGACCTGAATATTCATTTTAATAACATGCAACAGTTTGAAAGTACCAAGAAAGCAAGGTTGAACTGGATGACTGAGATAATGGAGAGATCAGACTCTTTCTGGTTTTCTGTTGTTCCTTAAGAACATAAAGAATTGACTAGTTTGTTCCAGTTTGGAGAGAGTCAGTAATTCAATAATATGCTATATAATAATGAATATGCCAGAGAGTCAGAAATCAATGACAGAGAGTATAAAACTTTAAAAAGTTAATGAATTATTTAGGTCTCTCTCTTAATTGAAGATTTTTTTCCAGGCGTGTTTTTGAATAGCTGAGTGTGTTTAGAGAGCTAGCTATTTTTCTCATACCGTCTCTGCATTTATTTCTTTATCTGCCTAAAAGTCTAGTTAGCTGCAGCTAAAGGTACAGGCAGAAGATTTAACATAGATGAGTCAGGATGGCTTAACAAGTACCACCAGTCTCCTCAGCTGATGCCATTCTCCATCACAGGTTTTTTTTTTTTTTTNTTTTTCCCCCCTAAAGTCAAGGCAAAATGCATGAGCCTCAACTTCATTCATTTTTGCTTAAGCTAAGACACACAACTCTTCAGGCAATCTCAGAGCGTGCACACATGTAGATACAGTGGCTCAGTTAATAAATACATAATAGCTTTAACGAGCTTCTGTAACTCAATCCCATCCTGTGGCCTTAGTCCAACACAGACTGGCATTGTACTTCAGTAATTTAGTTCTTCATAGCTGCTCTGCTAGCTTTCATCCTGCTTTTGCTTAGGCAAAGCCAATATGAAACTGTCCTTGACAAAGCAGTATTGTTCTAGGGACACGCTCCTTTCTCACACTGTACAGAAAAAGACAGAAGGGAAGAAGCATCCCCAATATCAGCAACTGGAGCTAAATTAGATACAGTTACACTAATATAATGCTTTGTGCTTGTTATTTTTATCCCTCATTTCTTTCTAACTCTCTTGCCACAAGCACATTTTGCCCAGTATAAGCAGCTTCTCTGCTAGGAAATGTGTTGGCACAAATTATGAAAGTATTTCTGCATCACAAACACTAGTGTGGACTGGGTCTTAGTAAATAAAATAGAACTTATGGTCAGCTTTTCTAAAGAGCTCAGCACATAATAGCTCACATCACTGTATGCTTTTGAAAGCTGGAGTGCATTAAGGTGTCTATATGGGCTCAGGGTTTGAAATAACTCAAATCCAGTATTTATTCTGAGGGTACCTTAGCAGTAATAAAGATCCTGTCTCTTTCATGAAGGGAGGAGGAGGAATGAAGGGCAAGGAGGAAAGAGAAAGGTGAGATTGCCCTATTTCCCCTATATACCTTGTGTCTTTTACACATGTCCCCAAAGGAAGCAGAGAAAAAAGCAGAGCAAGTCCTCTTCAGCAGCAAGCAGCTGGTCCAAGATGAGGCAGTTTACATTATCTTTTTTACATCAAGACCCTTAGGAAAATCCTGTCCTTCTCTTAGGCACAGACCTTTCTATTACTGTGAAAACAGTTACCTGCTACCCCTTGCTTAGAGATCTGCCTCAGTCCCTAAATGAGAGACAAGCCAGACCTTAGAGGAACAGTGCAAAAAAAACCCTAGAAGGACCAATTTAATTGCTGAAGATTTGGTACATATTCCTACCTGTTTTGACTTGAGGGGTTGTGAAGCATCGCAGAAGCTTCTTTATAAAATAAGGTACTTTCCTATATTGTATTTGTCCTGTTTACCTTTTAGTCCCACCAACTTTACATACAGCAGATTTATCATGATCATTTTAGTTCTGATCTGGTCTTGCAAAAGGACCCAGTTCATTTGTAACTTGGTACTGTCAGTGCTGTCTGTTGCTGTAGTAACAAAGTAGTGTTACATACCTTCAAGAATCAGTGCTGCAGAACTTCTGATTTTTCTAAAAAGGTTAAAAAAAAAAAGAAAAGATAAAAGACTCTTTTGATTACATCTATCGTTCTTTGTGTTGTAGTGCTGTAACAATGAACTTTAATGTTCCCTCTGGAATAAAAATAGGAGAAAGCAGGGCTTTCTCCATTGTATGAGGTTGAAGGAAGGTCTGAACCTTAAATCCCAGTGACATGGACATATACTGCTGGGCTCAGCTTCATGTTGGTGCATTCACAAAAAAATTGCAATGAAGTCTACAGAGTTATGCTGCCATAAAATGCCTCTGAGCAAGGCTGGAATCCAACCAACTTCTGTAAAGTTGCATCAGCTATATACCCATGGGCTACTCTGAAGACACGTATCCTGGCCTACCCTGACAAAGTACTGTCTACCTCTGTGATGGCTCCGATGTTTGGTACTGGTCTAGTGGTAGATATAAACATTTGCTTGTAACTGGAGTTTTGTTAATCAAGAACATCTTCCTTTCATTCTTACTTTCATTTCCTACTGCATACACTGGAAAACTGGATAATGAAGAGTTTCCTATTCTTGAAATGTGAAAGCTCCAACTTAAGTTTTAAGTAAATACTTAAGCGTTTACTATAGTGTGGTTGTCTCCTTCCTTTCTCCCACTGAACATACCAGCATGGCTACAGTTACACTTGTATGCACAGTGGGTTGCGTACATGCTTAGACAGACATATGCTAGTAGAGGAAGCAAGGTCAGTTCAAGCAGTAGATGCTTTAGACATTATAGTTCCTTTTCACACTTATACTTACATGGGTATAGCTATATTAGGAAAATAAATGCTCTCTCTATGGCAAAATCACACTCAATAATGACAACATGCTAGTGAAATTAATCTAGACAATTACTTAATTTTTAACTAGGACAAAAAGCTTGGAAGAAGAGACTCTCCCCCTATTCACACTAACATTTCATATGTTCTAAGTACTGTTATTTTAATGAAAGTCTTAGGCTTTGTAGTCTGATTCATATACTTAGAGTGCTTGGAATGGACACCATTGTAGCAACAGAAAGAGTGACTGGACAGTATTAATAGCTTTGCTGTATTTTTTTTTTTAATGGGCCTTTGGGGTAAATTTTCACAAATTATTTTAAAACTCCAATTAAAATGATTTGCCATTCTAATGCTTAATTGTTTGAAACCCAAGTGTTTGCATCATATAAGAATTTGAAAGATGATTACGACTTAACTCAAAATTGATATAATTTGATTGTTCTTTCCCAGCCTTAGGAAAAAAAAAAAAAAACAAACCTCCAAACAAATCCCATAAGGGAAAAGCATATGCAGTGACAAAAGCACTTCTCTGCATTTCAGAAATTCCTGGTGGATGACAGTGGGAGTAGTAAAGAAACATGGCTGTTCAGTGAAGAAGCTCCAGCTGACAGTGTTCAATAAGCATCTGAAGGTAGATGAGACTTCATGAATCAAATTCAGGTGGAGCCCTGGGACAACCCTGCAGCAGAGATTGAACGTGCCCCATAGGAATGAAATTGCTAGGGCTTTGTCATTGCTTCCAAAGTTCTGTCTTTCTCCCTGTGGCAGACTCTTACTCCGCCCTCAGCACATCCCCAAGGCCACGTTAGACAGGCATGGTGCATCTTCCAAGTGGGGACTGTGGCAAACAGGCCTGAGCGTCTGCCCTGCAGCTTGCACAGAGGTATCGAACTGACATTACGCTTGCCAGCTTAAGCATGGATGGCTGCCTGTCTGCAGCACCACTGGGTTGCAAGAGAAGCTGCGCAGCTGCTAAAGCACCTAACCTACACTGGGCTCAGGGCTGCCACAGCCACATCACTACAAATCCTAGGCTGTCTTAGCTCCCTATCTAGCAGTCATAACTGACAGTACTGCAAACATCCCCAAAATGTTTACAACAAAAGCAAAATCTCATTGTTGATCAGGGATATTCAGAGCTGTTTGGCTCCTTTCCTTCGTTTCCTTTCCTCTGTATTTTCCCTGACAGTTGCAACTACTGCGGCTGGTGACCTTCTTCATTTTGCTGTTCCATCCTATTATCAAAGTCCCACTGTTGGATTTGTATTCCACTTTCATTACATAGCATCTGCACAATTTTTGAAAACAATTTTGAAAATTGAAGTGCCCTGTTTGTACAGTCGCTGTTTTGTTAGGCTGCATTATTTATTGCTGTAACATCGGGACTTTCACATTTCACCAGTCTGCAGAACTAAAATCAAGTTTTGAAAAGCCATTAGGACTTTGCAAAAGTAAGTTATGTCTCTACACCAGCCTATTGTCCATTTTAGGAAATCAGATTGGTTTTAGATTCTTTGGATTGGCTTTTCTGTATTTTGTGTTCAGGATGTCTGTGCAGGACCATATCCTTCCTCTCAATCTGCTTTCTGCAGCATTTTCTCATGTACCGATTTATTAGGGGTGCTACATACTCAGGATGAAATCCCTGCTTGAGCTGAAGTTAATGGGAGTTTTGCCTCAAACGGAGTATATATTAATGCCAAGTTCTGCTTTTGAGAGGGACTTTGCTGGTGCATATCAGTGTCCTTGTAATGATTCCCATGGATGGGTAATCACTGAAAGTTTTCATGTGGGGAGCAGAGCAGCATAACAGGCAAAGACCATGCTCGCATGCAGGTCTGGGAAGGCTGCCTTCCAGAAATGCAGTGTGTGAAACCAGGCACCAGACTGTTGCCACAACTTTATTCATACACACTGAAACCTTCACGCAGGATGTGTGGTAATTCCCATCAAGACTCAGATCAATAAAAATTCTAAGTTTATTTTTTAATTTGAAGTCTCTAATATTTCTAAATTTGCTTAGATACCAAAAGCTCACTTAATATGTCTAAAAACTCTGAAGTCATATTCTTGTTGCCAAATTGAACTGTTCTCAACTGAAACCAAACTGTATCTGAACAAGCTTATGTTAACAGAGAATGTATCTTTCCATATTTAGCAATCAACTTTTGCTAAAATGTAATAATAAAAATAGGCAACTCAAGATGATTTTTGGAACTTAGGCAAAACTTGCAAGCAGCCACTTAAACACAAATATGGTCATTTACAAGAATTCAGATTTAGAAATCTTTTATCATCAATCTGTACCATCAGTCTTTGATGCCTAACACTTAGAAATCTAGAAGAATTAATGATGACTATTCAGAATACTTGTATGAAATGTTCATAATAATATGCAGTATGCTAGAGGGAAGTGTAATCACTTCATAGTTAAAAGCAGCAATGAAGTTTCAATCTTAACAGAAATGGCAACTTTCCTGTATGCAGAAGATACCAGCAAAGATCTTGAAACGTAGCCTGATCTCTTGTGGTTTCTCATGATATTTTTAATACCTACTAAATCAGGAAACTGATTACAATGAATTCCCTTACAGGAAAGAATTATTTTGGTGAGAACTAGGCTAGAGAAGACTATCAAAACTTTGGTTAAAAGTGGATCTGTGTTGCAAAATCTGGATGTAGAGTTTCCCAAAGACCGGGGTTGTTCAGTGCAGTTCTGCTTCTTTGAGTGGTGGCCAAACTGAGCTCTGCCCCAGCCATTTCTTCCAGTTCACCTACTTCATCTACAGATCCAGCAGCACCAGCTTTGCTTACATATTTCTACAAGGTAACAATTGTACTGTTGGTGATCTCAGTGTTGGTAACATGGCTTCCTCATGCAGTGCCTATCGAAAAATACTTCGATATTTATCTCAACCTATTCAAAGGAAACAAGTCTTTCAAACCATTATTTCTTTAGGTTTAAAGAAAAGGGTATAGGAGATGCTAGGAAGTCGGGGTGGTGGTTAAAAAGGAAGATGAGGGCCAGAATTACAAAGACACTGAATCCTGTAAAAACATCAGGAAGGCCTTAATGTGTAGCAGCAATTTTCATTTGAGGCTGGGTACTTCATATCAAAAATACCCTAGTTTTATTATAATGAGGTATTATGAGCACAATGGGATATAACAATGCACAAAGGGTGCTTCAACAGCAAAGTTTTAAGATCAGGAGTACAGTTCTGAAGCAACTCCAGCTCTTCCCACTTACTACATTTCAATTAACTTCACAGAGCACTCTGCATGAAGGAGCTGGACACTTTCCAGATTAAATAAGATGAGCTCCATGAACACACCTAAAGCCACCCACCTAACCACTAATCAGCACTCAGGCCATTGGACCAGACTAGAACTGGTTCAAAGAAAATCCTGAAATACAACATGGAGGTCAGGTCCTCAGCATCAACTGCTTTGCCCCATAAATTTACTCTTCCTGGGCCATACTTACTGGTGCAGATGTAGCCTTAATGTTGAGTCAAATCCTACAATCCTTACTTACGTAAAGCTATTAAAACAGGTGAGAAACTGGTCTAGGTAACAACTGTTATATTTGTGCTATCAGCATTTTGAAAGGTTTCTGTAAAAAGAGCCTGCAGACAGGTATAAATGAGCTCCCAAACAAATTTAGCCTTCAGGAATGCTGAGCATAAACTGGCCCTTCCCAAGCACCATCCATCAAGCAACCAAGATTTAAATAAAGTACCTGAAATTCTTCTGCTTACTATATGGAGATTTGCTGGACAGCATGAGACAAAGCCTGCTTGCCTTTTTTTTTTTTTTAACTCCTCTCACTGGAGTACATTCTTATCCTGTGCCTTGGACATCCCCTGTAAATCAAACTTAGGTCAGTAAAAACCCAGGAGATGGGAAGGAAGTGGTTCTAGCCTATAAAGTCTGCCCTGACGTGACTCCTTGCTTTGTATTGGTTGCCAGCAATGCCTGAATCTAAAGGAAAATCTTTGCACAATTAGCTCACACATGGTGTGAAGGGTCTGGTAACTACAGCAAGCTCTGTACTCGCTAACAGGGGAACCCTTCTGCCAGGTGGGATTGAGAGGCAGATGTAACAAGCCTGCTACTTCTCCAGGTGTGACCAGCAAGGAATAAAACCCACCTGTGAGCCTGAAAAGCTGTGTAGCAGAGTTTGGCATGTAGGGTGGGACTTCCCAGGGGAGCTGGGGGTCTGTTTGCGTTATTGTTTTCTTCCTTAAGTTTTTTACATCTCCTTGTGCTGAAGCTTGTTCCCCTCCATATGGTTTAATAGAGCATGTTGCTTTATCTCACCCTCGGTCAATTTTCTGGTCCAAATCTTTAAGATCTGGTGTGCCAGAGAATTAGGGACAACCATATTGCTCTGGGGTGAGTTTAATGTCTGTGGGATGATTTTTTCTTCTGGCCTCCTCCTTCAGGTGCAGGATGCCTGAGCTTCTCCTCTCTGGTGTTAAGCACAGGCAGATAAAGCTCTAAAGAAACACTAAACTAACTCCTAATTAAATTCCTAAACTCTCTATACCCTGCCTTTTTGAGAAAACTTTTTTTTCCTTTGAGGGATTGGGCAGCTAAGGAAATCCTGGGCCTGCTCCAGCTTTGCTGAGCCATGAGCCTTGTGGCAAGTTCTCTCATCCAGTCCTTGTTTTGAGACCCTCGCAGCTGAATTTTCTCCCATTTCTGTAGTCATGTTGGGTCAGGGCCCGCAGCCCTCATTTCTTCCCTCCTCACAGCCACCCATCCTCAGGGGATCATATCGGCTCCCAAAACACCATACTTGCTGGTGTAGTGCAGCTCTGAAGGCCTCAGCCCTGCCACAGCTGTAGGACCTGCAGGAGCTCAAAAAAGAAAAAAGAAAAAAGTGAGGTGCTCATACCTCAAGAGCCTTGTCTTGAGCACTGCCCAGAGCATGCATTGGCTGGATGCTGCTCACTGTCCCCTGCTTGCTGTGGAATTGAAAATGGCCCTGAGACCACAGGGTCCTGCCACACCCTGACCTGCCATTTTGGCAGAGTATAAACTCAGGGCCTGGTGGGAGTGAAAGCAAGAGCAGCCCTTTGGGGACAACATCAGCGACAGTAAGCACTTTATGTCCTGGCCCTTGCCATTCTTCCCCAGAGCACAGGCTGAGCCTGTCCTGGTGTACAGGGTTTCCCCATGCACCTTGCCCAGCACCCTGTCCTCAGCTACCATTGCTGTGCATGGGCAGCACAAAGCTGCTGCCAAGCTCAGGTGTCTCCTGCACCCGGGGGCCACCGCCAGTGTGAGGGGGGACCTCTCATTTCTGGACTGAATTCAGCTGCCATGCCTGAGGCCAGGGCGCTCCTGAGCAGGATGGAGGTTTCTCCCCTAGACCTGCAGCCACGCAGACGGCTTCTAGCCAGAGTCTGGTTGCTGTTTCATACAGTGCTGGCTGTGCTGCGACATGTTTTGGGAACCACTTAATTTGTCTCACGCAGCAATGTGCCATACTTCTCCCAGAAAATGTATTTTAATTTCAAACGGAAAAGGAAGGTTTATCTGGAAACAGCCGATCAGCTGGCACGCAGCAGCTGTTTGTGCAAAACCTGCCCAGTCCCCCTGACTGGAGGGCTCCTTAACAGCAACCAGGCCCCTGGGCCTGAAAAAGCCGATGTGGCTGCGCAGGCTGTGCCTGTGTTGTTTTTTCAGCCTGCTGCATCCCAAACTATGACTAATAGGAGTATTTTGCTATTTATCATCTGATAAATGCTTACTGGCTTGTAATCGGACTCACTCCTAAAAGTCCAGCCAACGTGCCAGTGGTTATTTTTGGCTGCCCAAATTCCATTTTCCTATGTTATTTGCTGCAACCAGACCTACATGTTCACATTTTGATAGCCCTGTTGTCAGTTCCTGAGCTCGCTGACAAACGAGCTAATGTCTTTATAGTTTACCAAAAGGATGTTGTTGAGGATTGCTGGCCTGGATTTTTAAACCTCTCAAGTGTATGCCAGCATGAAATTACTGTCCTTGAAGGCAATTTACTCACTGAGAATGCCATGCTTTTTGAAATAACTCTACCCCTGAACTCACCATGTTTTTTCTTTAAAAAAAGCTGAAGTCTACCACAATTCAGCCCCACTGGAGGAGCACTGTCATATGGAGATCTACTTGTTGTGAACAACAAATGGAGGTAGTTGTATGGTAGTGAGTAACTGAGAAAGGCAATGGGCCATACTTTCTTTTCCAGAAGTCAGACTTGATGGCTGACATCTGTCAAAGACTTTGAGTGGGAAGAAGCCTACAAAGTAAGCAGGTAAAGAACTGGGTGAGTTCTGGCCTTGCAGCTCACAAAACTGAGCAGACCTGTATCAATTACTTCTTTTTTCTTTTCTGGAATTTCTAGCTCAAAGCTTAACCTGCGAGAGATGGTTCTTTTTTCACGGAGAGCAATGACCAACCAAAGGAGGAACAGACCATCCAGACAAATCAGAGGCTGGTAGGCAAGCAATTTATCATCCCCGAGCATTCATCAATTCATAAATTGATTTAAATGCAGTGTGGATTTCTCTTTCTCCCCACTCCCATGAGGGCAAGAAACATTTTAACACTGAAATACTTACAGACTCTAATAAAGTAGGGGCTTTAAAATAAAGCAAATAGCCTTCATTACAAATAAAATTGTATTGACAAATCTGGCTTATCCCAGCACAATGCTTCCGAGCACTTCTAAACAGGACTGTACTGAACTTAGAAGGAAATTTCTATAATCAATATGATGATCATACCTAGATACCCAATTTAAAACTGCTTCGTTGAACTATAAAGAAGTCATATTGGAGGAATTAACAAACACAATTGTCATTTACAGCCTACATGTGTGCTCTCTTTCCCTTATTCTAAGTTGCATTTGGGGGGTTGGTTAGTTTTTTCTCTTTCTTCCTCATCTTGTGAAGGTTTTTTAGCTACTTGGCCACAGTGATGATTGATTATGGAGGCCACCACTTAAAGCAGTTAGCTGATGATGGATGATGCAGGTACTGAGAGGCGATTAAGATTTTGGTGAAGGGGAGAGCACAGTATAGATGTAAGAAAAAAAGGAACAAATACAGTGTAGAATTAAGAAGTGTATAATTAAATGTGTGGGTTTTCATAGTAGAACAAAAATCACTATTGTTATGTCTCCTTTAAAAGTGTATAAAGGATTTTCCTAAATGGAATGTTCAGTATTCATTTAAAAACACACACATACACAGACACACAGAAGTACTAATCCCAGTATAAAGCAGTTTAGAATGTAAGTTTAACTATAAACTGGTTTATACCAATGGAAGATAGGGGCTGTTTTCTCCAGATATTCCTGAACATAAATTATCTAAAATACTTCAGTCTATACATAATTAAGCAGATGAATAAATCCCATTGAAGTCAAAGAAGCTACTGATGTGATTAAAGAAGATACATACTTAAATTCTGTTTGGAGTTTAGATCCAAAAGCTTAATTCCATCCCCATTCAGCAATACATTTAGGCAACCTTAGACACTTGCTTGAATCAATAGGATTAAATGTTTGCTTGAAGTTACCCATGAATCTAAATGCCATGCTAAATAGGAAAGTACTTATTTAATGGATTAGCTCCGGTTGAAATCTTGTAATTATTATCTAGGAATGCTTTTAAGGACCTGAAATACGTTCATTTTTCCATTAATTTTTAAAAAATCTTCTAGTAAGAGAAAATATTTTCAGTTTTAACTTTTCATCTCATTATCTCACCCTTGCCATCTTCCTTCCATCAGAAAAAAAAAAAAAGTGGCGGAAGAGGAAGGGAATTATTTTTTCATTCATAGGGGGAGGGGAACATCAAATTTTAATTTCTTGATTAAAAAAAAAAAGGCTAGAAAGTTTCAAATGAAGTAATTCTATGGAAAACCAAACAATGCATTAATGTAATTCATACTTTTGTAACTGGGCCAGTTGGACAGGAGACTCCTAGAAGGTTTTCACTTAAGTGTACAAATTGCTCTGAGGTCGCTTTTTCCTGACAAGAATGTCTAACTTCATACCAATTTACCATATTTTTTTTTCACTGCTTTAAGATGAACAGGTACTCCAGATCCAAGAGCAAGAAAAGAAACAAGCCAGCATTTGTATTAAGAAACATTTTTATTAACAAAACAGTAAATTCCACTTGCTTAGCATTTCCAATAATGAATAAATTGGCCTTGCAACAAATAAAAAAATCGTAAATATCTATCACAGAAAGCACTATAAGGTTAGGGGCATTGGGCCTCTCTTCGATGTCTTAGGGTTGAAAGTTTCACACGTTATTTAGTGTTTTGTTAAAAAAGGCAACACAATACAGTCATAGAAATAAAGCCATCTCAGTCAAACAAATTAGGTTATTATAGAGAAAGGATCCAATTTTATGTTAGGTAGTTGGTTTATGTCTGTTTGTTTGTTTGTTGTTGCTGCTGTTTTTAAACAAAAAGGAATTTTAAATCCACTTGCTGGCACTTCTGATACATCCATATTTGTTTTTTGTTAAATTATGAAATTAAAGAGGAAGAAGGAGAACCTTCAGAAACAGTGTTAAAATCGTGTTTGCTTCTTATAGTAGTAGCAGATCTTTTTGCCTTGATGTATGGATTTAGTTAAAGATTAATCTACCAAACTGCCTGGAAGTTGACCTGACCATGCTATTTCATTAATGCAATCAATACCAAGCAGAAAAGACCATTTCATCTTGCCCAAACCAAATTCTGTCATGTCCAGTCTCCTGTCATCATATTATTCTTGTTCTTCTATGTATCTGCAAGCACTGAAATCTGAACACCACCTGGCTTTCAATGTCTTCTTTCCCTCCTCCAGCTGAAGGCTTTTGCTTCCAGCAATGACCTCCAGTATACCTGACCCTGCTGTTCCCTGAGTACAGCTGTCTTGTAAAGGTGGGAAAAATTATGAATGCTACAGGTGAACAACAATCTTAAGAAAGGAATATCAGATGGATTTTGTGAACCTGTTCTCATTTTTGTGTAAATGCTAATGAAAATAAAAAACTGTTTTACAAATGCAACATGACACACCTCGATGTGGTGGGCAACCTTCCAGAGAGGTGTTTTCATGTCAGCTACATGTATTTTCAAAGTGCTCTGACTCCCAGATAGATAGCTGTACCAGTTTCCAGCCTTTTTCATCAGCTACAGTGAATAACACACAACAAAACGTTTTGTGCCTGCTGTTTAAAGCTAATTTTAAATTCCTCCTTCCTGTCTGTAAAGTGTGAACATCTATATTCCTCCCAGGAGGCCATCCAACGATTTGGTTGATTTCTATTGAACTACCCTCTTTCTGTCTAATGTATTCCTTTGAACTTCCATGTAAATAAAATGTTATACTATGATTTATTGCTGTGAACCTAATGAAATAATACTAGAAAAAAACCTCAACATGTAAATTACAGCATTATATTTAATACGCTTAACTAAACTGCATTAATGTTTTATATATGCAAGAAAAGCTATGTGTTACTTTAAAACATGATGAACTTATATTTGTCTGGTTGTGATGTCTTGCAATACTACACAATCAACTTAGCTAAAAATACTTTTTCCTATGTCAAAATGCCCATTGAAAAATACTATTGTGCACCTCAAGATTATTTCTGTTTTGGAGAAAGGGGTAAATTCTGCAGTAGAATCAGCCTGGATAATTAAAATGGGTCTTTTTGGATCTTTTACCTCTCAATGCTGTAGTAGCTGTTGTTCATATAACTGAATGCCAGATAAACACTATATGATACTTCCTAAGATTCTCGAGAAACTCATCATTCTCATAATTTCTTAAGAACAAGGTTTCTGTAAGGCAAACCATGCTCTCCAATAGTGAAGCTTTGACTGGAAGCCAAAGGCCAGTTTAAGTCACTAAATATTTAGCTAATTAATGAATGTATATTTCTAGGAAAATTGGCCATTCTGATCAACATCATTGATGCATATCAGGAGCAAGAGATAGGGATAGGAGGGAGAAGACAAATTACAGTAGAGATATATTTTTGCTTTCTA
This sequence comes from Pandion haliaetus, assembly GCA_013401275.1. NCBI lineage: Eukaryota > Metazoa > Chordata > Aves > Accipitriformes > Pandionidae > Pandion > Pandion haliaetus. The sequence continues at coordinate 10,893 of VYZV01016885.1, read as the reverse complement.
GTCCACTTCTTTCATACAAACTACTAAAACTTAATTGCAACAGAATAGAGGCTGTACAGGTAAGAAAAAAATTAGCTGACTCTTATATACATTCATACACATCCCCCTTAGTATAACCACTACACTGTAAATAAAAAAA
>VYZV01016882.1:83660-102233 GCA_013401275.1 Pandion haliaetus | reverse complement strand
CCCCCCCCGGAAGGGGGGTTGCTGAGGTGACCGCCCTGAGCAGGGCGTCCTCTGGGTGCAGCGGGGCTGCCCGAGCTCCTCCCGAGGCGGCCTCTGAAGCGCTGGGCTGTCCGGCTGGGCATCCCGAAATCCGGGGTGCTGGTCGGCACGAAAACGGCGGAAATTCGAGGTTCAACGCCCAGATGAGCTGACCCTGCCTTCAGCAAGTCCTGTGCCCACTGGTAGGGCAGAGCTGGAAGGTAGTTATAGCGTTAATCATCAGATTTAAACTCGGTGCTGTCAGCCTGGCAGAGCTCTGTTTTGGTTTTTTTCTGATTGTGTAATTCCAGTTGAGGAGCGTACTTGTGCTCTGCTGGAGAAGTCCGATTTTCGTTACAGTTTTGCAAGGTTTAGCGATCCTTGTCATCAGCAAATTGCCACCATGTTGTATACAGCAAAATGTAACTTTCAAATGTTTCTTTGTTACCTAGAATGCTATGTATTTATTAAAATTCTGTTGTGGTTTTTGTTCCGTAAACAGACCTTCCACGAACTAATTTTAGACGTTTATCGTTTGATCACTGCAGGTAAGACCCATTTACATTATTATTATTATTAAATGAGGTGGGTTTTTTATCAGGCTGTTGTCATTGAACCGTTACTGAAGTCACGTTTTTCCGAGGCAGTTATTTTCATTGACTTGTGCCTGCTATGATAGTAATGCAGCAAGAAGAAATTCAATAAGAACTGAAACAATGTTTATACTTTCCATGATTAGTGTCAGCAGAGATTGGAGCCAATGGCTAAAAGATTACACAAGTGATAAAATTATTCAGAACAATTATCGTGTACATTCCAGTCTTTAAAATCTGTGTAATTGGGGCTGGAATCTACTTTTCCCTGCTCAAAATATGCTTGGTCAGTCACTCAGCTTTCTGAGGCAGTGGTTAGGTAAATTGAAGGAATAGTTATGCTAGTTTTTTTGTGTTTAGAGTTTACAGCCAGAAGTGCTGGAGTGAAAGAGGGGAGTTAGTAGAGGCGGGTTAGAAATCCTCTTGTAAATTGCATAGTTCAAGAAGTTGCCATCCACATCTACAAACTACTGCTGCTTGGCTAAAAGCTGGCTGGTTTATGGAAGCATCCCTAACAGGGGATGCTGAATGTGATTGCCAGTTACTCCCTAGCCCATCTCAGCGCAAAGACAGTGAGTGTTTGTGCTTGAACCATCTTTTGTGCTGGTGCGGCCCAACGTGGCAATGGGAGCAGGCTGGGGAGTACTACAGTGTCATGTAGCTCTGTGGCTGTGAGTGCTGACAGCTACACATTGCTGAACTGCACCAGTGCCTTTCATGGTTTTTGTTATTAACCTAATTTATGTAGCATCAGGTAGTGGGTATTGGCAGCCACTCAGTATTTTCATATAGGCCTTACTTTAATGTGAAAGTGAATCAGCAAAATGTTATTTGCTTCTGTCATCATGATTTCCGGCTGATTTTGCTAAAAAGAATGTGTACTTTTTTTCCTAGTTTGTCTCTGCAGCCATTTGAATACCCAGTTTGCACACCAGATGGGACAGTCTTTGACATACTGTAAGTTACTGTCTGTACTTAGCTTTACTTTTGTGTTGCTGAACTGGTTACAGCAGTGTAATCATCATTTCATCTTAGCAAGTTGGCAAAAATAATCATGCCCATCAGTAGAGGTTTCTGATGGTGCTTGTCTCTTATTACTTTATTCCTTCTCTTCTCAGGAGCATTGTTCCTTGGATAAAGAAATATGGAACCAATCCAATCACGGGAGAAGTAAGTAACGATGGGTATATTCACACGATGTCTTTGCTTTCCTTATGCTCAGTTTCCTATTTAATGTGTGGGAGAAACAAAAATGCCTTAATGAAAGCAAAAGAAGTTGAATGGGAGTGCTATTTTGAAGTATGATATTTCTGAGATCAGCTTTGGTGAAAATAATGTAGAGATTTACTAGGGATCTCTTTAGCTAAAAAAAACCCAAACAAATGGGTTTCTGGATTTGAGATTTGAGACCTGATATCCCCTCACTGTCATCTTGCTAATGATCTTTGTAGTAGAAAATAATCAGCCTTGGCTTGTGTGTGTGGAAGAAAGAGGAGAACTTTTTTTTTTTCATTGGATTGCAAATAGTATGGCAGAGGAAACATGCAGTTCATTTATATAAACTCCCAGGGTATCTTGCCTTTCTTACAGGTGTGGCATAATTAAAATCTGTATAGATAGAAATACGAGCTCTTTTGTAACTGCTAGTGATGCCCAGAAAGCCTGACCGGTCATTGACAGAAAAGACTGTACTGCTGCCTCATATAAGCAGAATTCTAGTCCATACAGGGCAAGGGGCTGGCAAGCTCACCTCTCCATCTATGATTAAACTTGCAGTGACACTTCCTAACTAAAAAAATATTTGGCTTTATACAGATTAAAGAGATTAATAGATGATATTACGAATTATAAGCTTAAGATGCAAAATCTTTTGAGTTATCTTGACAATATATTTCAGAAAGCTGCTGACCTGCCTCTGTCGTAATAGTTCACTGTGAGACTGGGATTTCACACTGTGCTCAGTGCCTTACTGGTTTTTGTCCCCCCATCTTTCTGCATAAATTATAATTATGAAGGGATTACTTTCTGTAGTAGTGTGAAATTGTAAAGCACCAGATAAATATGAAGTACTGGAAATATTTCCTTGCTGGTTTTTTTTTTTTGTGTGTGTGTTTAAAAGAGAGTGCATTGTTTCTGAGGGCATAGAGGAAAACGATAAACAGAAATTGTTGCTTGAGCTACTGTAACTTGTCTTTTCCTTCAGTAAGTGCAGTTACTTTCCCGAGCATTAGGTGGCAGCCATTGCACAGGATTGTTGTTGGTTTGCAGATGGCGGTGTGGTATGAAATTAACTTTGAAACACCTTGTGTTTGATTAACGATTTTCCCAGCAGACAGATACGAGGAGAAGCTAAATACAGATGCAGCATTCCAAACTCTTAACATGAACAGGCTGCCTGAGACTCAGTATCTCCAGTTATAGCAAACTGCAGGTGTGTTTGTGTGATGGAGAGATGACCGAAGGTCTTTCTTCATACATGAAGAGGCCAATGTTTTGTTGAGAAGAAATGGATTTACAGCTATTTCATTTGTTTTCACCAGCCTCTCAGTGTCTTGCTGCTCTGTGCATCAGTTGGGAGTTTTGGGGTGTTGCCAGATCAATTTTTTTCACTCAGGGCAGCTCCATGACATATGTTCTCATTTCAGACTGTGAACTGTGATGTGGTTTAAAATTACTTCGGGTAAATGTTAAGCAAGAGGCGTAATGTGTCTAGTGGTCTTGTGTAATATCAAGAAAGGGAGATTGTGCAGAATATACTTGGTGAACCATAAACGCTCAAATGAAGTCAGACTTTGAGAGCTGGTAGTTTAGCCAGACTTGTGCTTGTGTAGTTGATCTGCAGTGCACCTCCAGCTCTCCTCAACATGCGTCCCCTTTTCCCCTGTATCACACTGTTTGGGGAGCCCTTTCTTCTTCCCTTTTATTCAGTGGTGGACTTGTGCTGTACAGTTCTGTCCTCCACGGGACCAAGGTGTTCCAGACCACTTTGAAGAAAAAGGAGATGCCTCCTCTCCAGAACAGCACACACAGCCAGAACAGAACTAAATCCAGCCCTGTGGAGCTATAAGTTGAAGAGTGGGATTGAAGGAAGTGTTGTCATTTAGCCTTTGTTTCCCAGAGGGCCAGCTCTGGTTTTCAGAAGGGGAGGATGCCCTTGGGCAGGAAGGGGATGGGGGTGCTGCGACAAGGCAGGGTAAGTGGTAGCGGAAGTCAGTGAGTTGAGCTTGTGCATCTCTAGACTGCATTGCCCTCTATTTACTCTACCACTGTGTGTGCACCTTCTTTTATTTGTACAGCTTGCTCATTGTGGAAACCAGAAAATATTTTCTGTAATGAGTTGACTTACAGAAACTCAAGACTCTGGATTTGTTTAAAAAGGAATTGAGCCGGAATAGCTGCAATGTCATGTTTTGTACGGTGACTTAGGAAGTTACTTTGCACACATTGATGATTCCGTCATTGGTGATGAGGCTCTGGAGAATTTTTCCATTTTTTTGTCCTGAAGTTAAAAATGATAATGAAATCCTTTGTGGCTTGTATTCTGTTGTTATGGTTTGCTAGAGGCCAAACGTTTTAGGGAAGTCAATAGGCTACTTGGAAGCAGCTTTGTTAATGGTGCGTTCTTGGTACTTACTAATTCTGCCCAGCTGTCTTATTTCTGAAGTGGACCTCTCAATGGAGAATTGGAGAGCCTTGCAATCATTAATATATTTATCTTCACAGTGGTCCCAGGGGGTAGGACTGTGCTAAACTTTTTTTAATTGGATGTTTGTGAACTGATCTACAAGTGACTTCTCTGATTCTTCCAAGTCCTAAACTATTGGACCAGCCTTCCTTTCTAAAGAAATTTTGCAATGCCAAGATCAGTTATTCTTTGATATATTTAAAATATTTTAATTTTTTTTGCTTTGCTTCCCTATAGTTTCTCATGGTTTATGGTTTATTTCTTCTTGCTTTTCCGAACATTCTTCTGAGGTGCAGTATGGACATCAGTATCCATTTAGGAGAAACAAATCACCATTGGCCTTTGTCTAAAATTTCCCATGAGCTATTCCAGAAAGTGGATTTAGATTTTTTTTTTTCCCCTTTTTAATAATGTATTGCAGTAAAAAATACTTCTGTTATTACACCAATAATTTTGGAAGAAACAGTGCACCTTTTACAGCTGAACTACAGCCTGTCAGAGGGCACTGGCTCGCTCACTTTTTTTGTCAAGACGCTGGATGCTGCCCTAGCTTATGTTTACACTAAAATTGCATAAAATAAAGGGGAAAGTCAAACTTAGCTCATTTGTTTTTACTGAGAACAGCACTTTGGCTTCTTGGGTTTGCAGATAGTTGCAAGCTTGCCAGAACAATTCACATAGCGGCGGTATGACAGCAGTGTCCAGCATGCCTACGCAAGTCAGCCAGCTGGGCTCAGGAATACCTTTTCCCAAGAAATGAGATTTGACAGAGTGTATCTGGTTTGTTGGAGTCTCAAATACGAACAGATGATAGATCTGCACGAAGGTAGCAGCATGCCTTTTGACAGGAATTTCAAGGAAATTGTTCATTGTTGCATCGATATGTTATATGTGGGCTGAGCTATTTTTCTCCTTTGCATTGTAATGTTTCTGATATAAATACCTATTTTCTCAGTCTGGTTCAGTAACATTCTAACTGCACGTGGGCAGGCCAGATTACTGTGGTGTACTTCAGCTCCATGCAAGACTGGCTCTGTATCCTTGGGCTAATATCTCTCTTCCCCTGTCTCAGGAGTAGCTATGGTCTTTGTCCCTTGTTCCCCCTTTTCTGTGGGAATTCAGTTCTTTTGGATAGTTGGAAGTCAGTTCATCTCTGGTGTTTGCTTCTAAGGCTTTGGTCCAAAGTCAATTTTGTGACTTTTAAGTGCATCGGCTTTTAAACTCATACAGAGGGCTCACCTGTATGAATTGTTTCTGCACTGCTCAGAGCAAACTAAAATCCGTGTGCCTGCTGGTCCTGCATAACCCAGAGAGGCAATCCTCAGGTTAAGGGCCACGTGCAGCTGTGTGGTTGTTGCGTCTGTATGTCTTGAAGGGCAAACGGGATTCAGTCGAATTCATTTAGCTTGGGCTTAACATATGCCTAAGAGTCAGGTTGAGACCTGAAGATGCTGTGTGGTGGATGTATGAGACTAGGAGTGACATTTCTGGTCCGAATGAAGCAGAGCACAATTTGTGTTGTGCGCTGTGTCATGCAAGGTTAGGATCCAGACCTACAGGCCAGAGAGAGCTTTTTCTTAAGTGTCACAAGGTTGTAGCTTCTTACTAGGTTATATAGGAAAATTTTTATAAATTCTGAGGATTTTTTTTTTTAGGGTTGGGAAAGGCTTTTGCTTGGGCTGCCTCTGAAGATAACTATAAAAAGGAGTCTGGAGCATATATAGAAGTAGTAGAAAGCAGAGCCACTGACATGGAAAATGAGGAGTAGCTTTGGAGTCAGAAGGCTGAAAATCTCTGATTTTTCTCAGTAGGACATCTGCCTTCTTAAAAGAGAGAGCTATACCCAAAGTTTTGCTCTGTGTACAAGATAAATATTTGCTGTTTTTCTCCTACACTCTTAATCCTGTATTTACCAAATAAAAAAGACTTGGGGTGAGATTATGACTAATATGATGAAATAATTGCGGCATTACAAGTGCCTGCCTCATGCAGTAAGCCTGTCTGATCCACTCTTTGAGAGCACCCAGAGACGCACATCTTGTACCTGCAATGCCCTGCAGCAGTGACAGAGCCTGTAGCGGACACCTCTTCCCTCCAGCACTGCTCATGTAGGAATGTAAGCAGTGCCCTTTTTTTTTTTTAATCATTTGTTTGAAACAAGGTTGGTAGGATGATGCTTGCCTGACTAATTACAGGCCCTTTCAAAACCAGTAACTTCTTACCTTCAAAAGAAAAAAATTGCAACCAAGTCTGTTATTTCAAAACTTTGGAAAGTCATTCTCAAATACATTCCTAAAATATGCTTATTAGCTAATTCCTCTCCCAAATGCTGGTGGCTATTGTTACTTCATTGTATTGTGAAAGCATGGTTTCTTTTCAATTTGATCAACTAGATTTCAGTCAGTCTCATAGAAATCAGTTGGTGGTCTTGCAGTGAGAGAAGCTTGCTGACCAGGTTAATGGAGAGGCTATGGATAAGATTACTTTTTTACTGCTGAATTTATTAATCCCACTTTAAAAATGAACAAACAACCTTACAGCACTTTTTTTTAATGCACTAAAAAAGTCTTTGGCTGTCTAAATAAGGGAAATCCTGCCTGAAAAGGATGCAGAAATTAGAGCAAAGGTAAAACTTCCTTAAACATAAAAGTGTTTTTACTGTGTACGTATTTTGAAAGCACAGAACAGAAATAGAAAGCACTGATAATTGTTTCTTCACCTGAGAAGTGAATGTAATGACAAAGAGGACTTAGGGTTTTTTTTCTTCTTTTGCAATATTCTGAATAAACAAACTGCAGTATGTCAGGAGTGTGGGAAATACCAAATACTGTAGGAACGGATGTTAAAGTAGAGGTTAAGTTCCAGCCAAGGCTTTATAGTTCACTACAAATTGCTCTCCACCTCTATCAAATGATCAGCACAGGGCCCCTGTGTTTCAGGAATGGATTCCTGTAAGTGGGTTGCATGAGCTTCACACATTGCTGAGTCAGAGGTGTCAAGATCAAGATCACAAACAAAACTCATCCAACGCTGAGTTGAGTGGGATGGGTTTGCAGCGTGAACGGAGGAGAGGACAAGTTCAAGTTTCACGTGACCCATATTGGCTAAATCAACAGTAACTATGGCTTTTAACTTGGTTCAGATGGTCTGTGTGGTAATTTACTGCAGATTACTGCTTTGATTGTGTTATTCCAGGTGTGTTTCTAGATAATGAGCAGCAAATAATGGATGTCATCAGACAAGGATCTGTGGTTTGAAGGTGACCTCTTTCGTGCCAGCGTAGCAGTAGCTGCTGTGGGAATACATTGTCAGGAAAATGTAATAGCTGTAGATAGTGTTCAATGTGACACATTTTCAGAGTGCTTGTCTAGATCTTTCTCCAACATAGTGGTAATACTACCTTAGGATTTTGAGGTCTTCTAAAGATGGCACACTGCATCAGGAGTCAGGTTTTCCTTGTGCCTTTTCATCTTTTTCTCTTGGAAAGTTTTCTTCATTCTTACTATTTCCAAAGAGATTATGCTTACTCAGCATTTTCATTCTTTGTCTAGATACAAAATATGAGAGGAAAATGCTGTGCAGCCTTCCGTAGGCAGGCTATCTCCACATCAGTTTTCCGTAGCTAGAGCTCAGTTCTGGGATTATCTAATTAAGACCAAAATACTTTGACCAATTGAGATACTTTTCATTATGTAGAAAAATTCAGGAGTGAGACATATCCCCCTTTCACTGTTTTTTCTCCTCAACATCAGAGCACAGCACCTCAAATCCAAGTAGTCTGCTACGTTTCCTCCGTGGGGCTTTGGAAATGAGTGATCATTTAGGTGGATCAGTAACTTCAGGTCTCATTTGGCTGTAGCATAACTGATGTATAAACGAGAATTCTAATTCCTCTCTAGAGAATGCTTTTCACATACATGTCAGAAGTCGGCACATCTTCAGCTTTGAAATTCAAAGTATATTTCTTAATTTGTCTGATGTAACTCAGTCAAGTCTTCAGATATTGCATAGGTTTAAATGTCAATTACCCCCTTTTTTTGCCTTTTGTTAAACTTAACCGTATTTTTTCCTGCACATTTGAAGTGAAGGAGGGAGTTTTTTTCTTGTTTATTTGTAAGAAAAGTTTCAGTGGCGGGTGGGAATACAGTTTTGTTCTGGGTGAATAATAGCTTACTACAGAGCAGAGAACAAAGCTTACAGAAATAAAACCAAGGGAAGCTTTGTTGTTGAAAAATGATTCAGACAAATCCAGCTTAGTTGGTTTTCATGTGTTGCAGAAAGAAGGGTGAAATGATCAGGAACAGAAAACTGGAAGACTCTCTGAGGTCCTCGGCTCTCTCAGTCTGCTTTGCAAACTGCGTGCTCTGTCTTGAACCAGCATTTGCTTTCTTCCTGCTATGACTGCAGGTTCTTCTTATGGTTTTTCATCTGATAGATATCTTCTGTAAATTTTGGGTTTGACCAGCTTAGTCTTGTTTGTATTTGTGCCAAAATTGTGCTTCTCTCTGTTAGTGTTTACAGCTGTGTATTTGGTACAGAAGAGTTTAATGCTTTCTTGACATTTTCTTGTTGAGGCTTGTATTTTCCTGTTAGATGTTCTTCTTGCCTTTAAGTTGTCTATACCCTAAATGGTCACAGTTGTCCTTCTCCACATCTGTTTAATTTATCTTCTTTGAACAGAGTTAATCTTAATTGTACGCAGTAAATGCTGGGTGAATGCCTGGTACAGTGGTGGGAAGATTTTCTAATCTCTTCCTGAAATACTTTTCTAAGACTTTGATATACTACACATGATAGTGCAAGACAGAAAACAGTTTCAGTGTATGTGTTGAGACATGAAGAGTACTTTCAGAATATGATAATTTGTTGCATTTTCTCGTGATAGCTTGGGTCATTTTAGAAGCAGATACTTATTTGTAAATAAGAGTTAGCCAGGATGAGCACTGGTTCTTCCTTTTCTCTTTTTTTTTTTTGTTTTGTTTTGTTTTGTTTTGTTTTTTGTTTCCAGCTGAATGTTGCTGCCTGTATTCCTGTGGCCTGTAGCAGTCTTTCAGGCACGGGTGGTTACAGCCATCATCATTCCGCATCTCTCTCTAGGTGCATTTTTGTCTGGGGGCAGCAGGCACAAGCTGCTGCTCAAATCCCTAGAATCTGCTTTGAACAAGATGAACTCTTCGATATGCAGCAACTGAGCCATGTCGTCTTACCTCATTTGCTTCAGAAATTCTTAGCTTTTAGTTAACAGTCTAAATGAGTTAATATTTGACTAGTGACCATAAATTTTCAAGGCCACTGGATAGAAACATGGATGAGGATGTGATTCCTGTCTCGAGGAATGACCAGAAAAGTCGTGTCTCATAGCTGGAAATGGTCATAAACCACAGGGGGGTCAAGGGGATGAAGGTCCCAGTGGGGCTGATGACCTGGAAGATGACTCCTTTTTTTTGTTGCATTTTCTGAAACTTTCCCACTCTTTTTTGTTAGTGGCGAACACATGGATAGTTGGTTGTTTCTCTTCCAAAGTTGTATCTGTGTGTTTTACACTAGTGCACCCAGCACCACCAAGAGTTAGCCTTTACCTGTCCTAAAAGGAGGATTTATTTTTCAATTCCCTGTATCTTTTGGCAACAGTGAGGACAAAGAAGATGAGATTTGCCTAGACTTACTGTTCAAGTTCTTTATCAAAAGGAGATGTTTAAAACGCTCCAGTGTCATGAGTCGCTGGCCAAGCTGCTGTGCCTCCTTCACACCTTGCTGATGGGGATTGTGGTGGTGGTGATGGCAGTGTTTTATCCAGTAAGCCAGCTCTGGACACAGGCAGATAATGTGTCTAGCATTATTCCTAATGCATTATTTCCCTTACAGAAAAAAAGTATTCACATCTAGGTTTTACAGACTGGACAGATGGTATCTTTTTTTTCCTTTTCTGTGTTTTGTGGAAGTGTGCACATCAGATGGGGTTTTGTGATTGTGACACTTGAAAAACTAGCAGCTGTGAAACGCTCTAGCCTTAAATGAGATGCAGCATGAGGCTTCCTACAGATCATTACCTGCCTGTTTTTCACTAAAATTGGAGACTAGCTTTTTGATGCTTCTGCAAAGCTTTATTTTCCATGAACCATGTTGTATCTAGCTGTAAGTCTCTGGATTGATAGACTTCTGACTGCATTAAGACTACAGGTTTAATCTTGTTCATGAAACTACACATCTTTTTCACATGGTAATTTCCGTTAATGTGCTCTTTGATAGAGCAACATTACTGCTAGTATCTGTGAGCCATGTGTGTGTTATCAAGCATATCTTTATGATTCTCTGGACAAGGCTTTGGTGACCATATGGTGTCAGTTTAATTAAAATCTAAATATGGAAATACAGTGGTCTGGAAATGGGTAATGAAGGATCTTTTGTGTCCGTTTCCATACCAATTCAGTAGTAGATGAAAGCTGCAGTTGAACAGCAGCTTCATCCAAGAATGTGCTTTGAGGATATCCTTTTAGCATTTGGTAGACCATTGCCCACAGGATAAATATCTAGCATTTTTGCTGTTGAACTGAACATAGAAACAATACCTTGAATCATGAGACTATTCTGGCCTCTTGGCTACTGACCCCAAATTTTTCATGAAATATTAAACTACACGAAGATGGCTTATCTTGTTAAAACAGTGCTACTTTTTCCCATCACGTTCCCATAATGTAGACTTGCTGAGGATTTCCAATGCCTTTTATCATCATTAAATCCATTTACCAGAGCTGAAATAAGTAACATTATACATGGAGTTATTCCAGTACTATTCATTCAATTCATATCCCCATATTTCTTGAAGGTTTTATAGCAGGGAAAATTGTAAGAGGGCTTCTTAAAATGTGAAGTTGTATGCAAAGAGCAACAGGTCTCATCTTTAAAGCAGCCAAAGAATTTAATATAAAATTCATTTGCTGTTAAGCTAAATTTGGTACTTGGTAGGCAACATTGTGTTTTATTATTAGTATTTGGTTTGGCTTTCTCTTCTATTTGAGGTAACTCTGTGTTGCTTGTTTTGGTGGGATGAGAATCATAGAATCATTTAGGTTGGAAAAGACCTTTAAGATCATCAAGTCCAACCATCAACCATGCCCACTAAACCATGTCATGAAGTGCCCTGTCTACATGCTTTTTGAATACCTCCAGGGATGGTGACTCAACCACTTCCCTGGGCAGCCTGTTCCAATGCCTGACAACCCTTCCAGTCAATAAATTTTTCCTAATATCCAATCTAAATCTCCCCTGCCACAACTTGAGGCCATTTCCTCTCGTCCTTTCACCAACCACCTGACACAAGAGACCAGCACCCACCTCACTACAACCTCCTTTCAGGTAGTTGTAGAGAGCGATATGGTCTCCCCTCAGCCTCCTTTTCTCCAGGCTAAACAACCCCAGTTCCCTCAGCCCCCCCTCATAAGACTTGTGCTCCAGGCCCCTCACCAGCTTCGTTGCCCTTCTCTGGACACGCTCCAGCACCTCAATGACTTTCCTGTAGTGAGGGGCCCAGAACTGAACACAGTACTCAAGGTGCGGCCTCACCAGTGCTGAGTACAGGGGGACGATCACTTCCCTCCTCCTGCTGGCCACACTGTTTCTGATACAGGTCAGGATGCCGTTGGCCTTCTTGGCCGCCTGGGCACACTGCTGGCTCATATTTAGCCAGCTCTCGACCAGCGCCCCCAGGTCCTTTTCCGCCGGGCAGCTTTCCAGCCACTCTTCCCCAAGCCTGTAGTATTGCATGGGGTTGTTGTGACCCAAGTGCAGGACCCAGCACTTGGCCTTGTTGAACCTCATACAATTGGCCTTGGCCCAACAATCCAGCCTGTCCAGATGCCTCTGTAGAGCCTTCCTACCCTCAAGCAGATCAACGCTCCCTCCCAACTTGGTGTCAACCGCAAACTTACTGAGGGTGCACTCAATCCCCTCGTCCAGATCATTGATAAAGATATTAAAGAACCCACCAAATGGCCATGGCAGCACTGGATGATTTTGTCCTTGTGTTGCCAACCAGTTCAGATGTGACACATTAATCTTTCCCCACAATAGCTTCACTGGATTATTGTGCGTTCCTGCCAGAGGGCATTGAGAAGTGTGTCCCATCCTCAAGTGTTGAATTTTTTAATACTAACTCAATTACTGTTGATAGAGTGGGAAAGTCTGTATGCACTAAATACAAGCCTTCCCGCACAACACCAGCTCTACTCATGTGTGGGTAGAAAATCAAATGAGCCCATTTTGATTGCTTTTCAGGCTGGTGCGTATCCAACAGGGTCAAAGCCTCATTAACAAGAAGAACATGCAGCCACAGACCAGAGATTCAGAAAGTGTAACTAATTGATGCGCAGGGATTGTAGGTCATATCTTCATGAGACACACAGCGATGACAGAGAATGATTTAATTTGAAACAATCGGCGTCCTTGATCTGCGAGCTGCCACAGTGCCCCACTAACCTACGCATCATAACAACCTCTGCTTTGGGTATCAATAAAGGATGCTGCCCTTTGGGATCCTGCAGGAGCGAGTGCTGTCAGCTGACAGATGAGACCATGCAGGGCGGTGGGGCTTCTTGCTGCTGCAAGAAAGTAGGTCATGGCCAAAAGTAGCCTTGGCTGCCTTTGTGGAAGTGTGCCTGCGAAAAAGGAGTCAGCTGAGAAAATAGCTTGCATGGTTTTTGCATTTGTTGTTTTAGCCCTTCCTTGCTGTGGAGCAGCTGGCACTACGCGCCGTGAAATGTGTCTGCTTTCCAGTATTCTTGCATTAAATATTTTTAGAAGTGAATATGCAGCTCTTATTTCTGCTTAGGGGAAGTGGCAGATGCTTGTGGCCTTTTGTTTTCATTAAGAGTTTAGAATTTTAATTAGATCAAGTGTTTTTAATAAACATTGGTTTTTCCTTGCTTTCTTCACTGGAGATGGCTGAAACTGGATGGTAGGGGTGTGTTGGGGAAACTCAGGTTGGAAATAGTCTTGAACTTGAGCTGTGTATGCAACATTTGAGCTCTCTTATGCTTTATTAATAATAAGAAATGCATGAAAACAAGTACTTTAACTCATTTTAGGACTCACGCACTCCTGCTGTCTCTTCCTGTGAAGACTGGTGCCTGTTTGTGGCATAATGGCCATTTCCATGGCAACAAACTGTGTGATGGTGCTTGGAAAGCTTTGACTTTTGATGGAGAACAAATAAAAGCAGATTCACCCACATGGAAGATAACCCAGTTTTCATGTGAAATGAAAAACTTGAGAGGAAAAAAAAATATGATACAGGTTTCCTATGTCATGTCCTTTCATAGTTTCCTGTGTAACATGTATGTCTTTCAAAACTGGACTAACTGGAAGTCCCAGTGTGCAGGCTGGACTCCCTCCTCTGCAGCTGCTCCATGTGCAGTTGCCCGATCCTGCAGCCTGGTCTCAGGCACTGAGCTGCCTTTGTAGGCCATGACAATCCTTTGTAGCAGATTATCACCTGGTTTTGCCATTCTGGTGCTCTAAAGATTTCCTTTGATAAAACACTAAATCCCCCTCTTGTCTTTCCATGCATTAAGACATGTCAATCAACTTCTCAAAATATTTTTGAGGTGTTGCCCTAATTATATTTCCCCTGCATATTTTCTTATATACAACTCTTTGTCCATTTCCATCCCTTTTCATAAATATATTGCACAAACAACATCCATTATCAGTAGTGGGAAGTTCCCTCGTGATACAGCGTGGGAGTGCTCGGGTATGAAGCTGTTGCCAGCTCAGCTGGAGTGCAGAGCTGCTCCAAAGGGTGTGAACTGACATGCCAAGGTCACTTCTTCAACACAAGCTTGATAGGATGCCAGTCTGGGGCAACAGAAGTTTATAATGTTCATACAGCACTGCAGGATACAGTTCTCATCCTGAAAGAAGAATCCAGGCAGTGCATGCATTTCAACTCCTATATGAAAATCACTAATTTTATTTACTCTTGACATACAAGACTGTGTAAGTCTGGTCTCAGTGGGGAGCAGATGCCAGCACAGGCAGCTGATGCACCATGAGTAACTGATGCTGAAAACTAACCTTTTTCCATATTATGGAACAATGTGACCTGAAATACCATACTATTTGCCTGGGTACGTAATAGGATTCCAAGGACTTGGCAGCACTTCTAATGATACATAGAATCACAGAATGATTTGGGTTGGAAGGCACCTTAAAGATAGATCTAGTTCCAACCCCCATGCCATGGGCAGGGACACCTTCCGCTAGACCAGGTTGCTCAAAGCCCCATCCAGCCTGGCCTTGAACACTTCCAGGGATGGGGCATCCACAACTTCTCTGGGAAACCAGTTCCAGTGCCTCACCACCCTCACAGTAAAGAATTTCTTCTTAGTATCTTATCTAAACCCATCCTCTTTTCAGTTTAAAACCATTACCCCTCATCTTGTCACTACACTCCCTTTTAAAGAGTCCCTCCCCATCTTTCCTCTTTAAGTACTGGCAGACTGCTATAAGGTCTCCCTGGAGCCTTCTCTCCTCCAGGCTGAACGACCTCAACTCTCAGCCTGTCCTCATAGGAGAGGTGCTCTGGCCCCCTGATCATCATATACTGACAGATGAAACAGTGTACTGCAGCTTTTGCTGCCTTTAAAGTCTGTATAGCAGTTTAGTCTGTCTTTTCCACTGAATTTCTGTCAAGGTATAAATGTGAATCTTCAGTCATGCTAAACTCTTTCTTAGGGAACTGTTTCCATTTTTGTTTAAAGATGATCTGCTCGTATGCTTAGGGGATAGCTCAAGTCTGCCAGGAAGATAATTTAAAGGCCTTCTTTCAAATTATCAATGTTTCCAGCAGTTGTATTTCTAAAGAAGCTTTTTCTGCAACATAATTTTTGGGCTGTTGCACAACATGTGCACAGATGGATGCGGCTTTGTGTTAATAAGTTGTTTAGGTTGAACAGATCTGTCCAGGATCATATGTTCATTTTGGCAACCCTGCTGTTCCCCTACTACTTCTTTGACAATTTTGTTCTTGTAGGAAGATAAATAAATGAATAAAGCTCTGCATTCACTTAGTCATTTCAGAAGCTGCTGTTGCCTTTGCTGTCTGTCTTAGCGCCCCAGCAGTGTGCAGATGTTGGAGTTTGGGGCTTTTTTTTGAGACTCCACTTAAAGAAAAACAGCCGCACTAGTCTTCCGTTGCCTAACTAAATATAACCTAACCTGGCCTCTTTTTTTCCCTTCTCATCTTATTCCTACTAGCCCTCATTGCTCTTCTTGCTAATAAATTAGAGAGCAGCAAATGAGCCTGCCAGTTGGCTGAAAACAATTTGAGATGTGCCTTTCTATAAATGAATGAGTCCAGCTGCCATAATGTGTACTCTCTGAACCAAGAATATGAATTTTGATTAGGCAGGAAAAGCCCACTGACTTAGTTTCACATGATTTTGTTATCGCTCTTTGCCGTAATGATTGAACTAGCAGCATAGGCACCGTGGCTGGCAGATCTCCGCTTGTAGCTGTTTATAAAGAGCTGTCTGGGTTATAAAAACCTCCCTAATCTGTTCAGGTGCATGTTTTGAGAAGAGAACCGATTGTTTCTTTTATAAAGGCCTGTGCTGTGTGTACTTTTAATGATCAATTTGGCAGTGACACTGTCTCTGGCAGCTGATAACAATCAAAAGGTTTGTTGGTTTTTTTATGTATCACGATCCTGACTCAGCCTTGCAGCTTGCTGGGCTGGACTTTGTCTCCAGCTGGGTGCCCCAGTTGAGCACTACCTGACTGTCCTGGCAGGGTGACCTCGGTCATGGTATGCCCTGTTATGTCATGCCAGCAATACTGACCCTATGAAATGACTGGAGTACGTGGGCCTGTCCTGTCATGTTACTGAAGGCTCACTGTTATTTTGGGTGTGCTTGCAGCTTTCATGTCTTAGGGAAGGCTGCGGGGAGGGAGCAGCCTGATCGTCCAGAAGTGTTTGCCAGCCCGATAGCTCTTCCCTCCTGATGTCAGAAAGCCCCTCCGGAGAGAGGGCAGCAGAAAAATGCCATAGACACTCTTCTCATGAAGGATGGGAAATCAGGAGCTAGTTTAGTTTGCGGTGTCCTCTCTGGAGTCAGAGAACATTACCCCAATCTTGGCTGCCATCTTGGTTCCCTCTTCTGTGGAATTGCTACCTGGGGATTAAGTGGCTGAAGATCCCTCCTGGGACTCCCTTCATCACCCCAAGCGCCTCTCCAGAGAATTTGTGCCTCCATTTCTCTTCATTGTTGCTAGTTATCATGTGGGCTTTGCTACACATTTCCTGAAATAAAAGAAAAATTACAGTTATTTCAGAAAAGGTAGCAAGCTTGATTGCCAAAAAGGTTTGCTGGCTTTATGACTTCCCTCAGAGGTCCCTTCTGAATTGTCACTTCTGATCAGCAGGAATGATCTTTGCCTCTTGGCTTTTCATGCAAACTCCCCTTTCAGTTTGTGCTGAGACAGTTGTGCAACTTCTTGAGCTTATTCACTCTGGTTAGCACTGTACTGTGTCAAACTACAACACTGTAAATAAACTTATCCCAGTTCTCAGCCTCGGTGAGCCTTGTTCTTATGACTGTCTGTGACTTAAATTCCCAGGGTTCTGATGATTCAGAAAACTTGAAATATATTATTAATAAATTATGTCCTATTAAAATCCTAACACTGATGTTACAGTTTCCTTTTATTTCCACGGTTAGGTTCTGTTGAGATTAATTTTTTTAATGCTTCATTTTCTTAGAAACTAGATGCCAAATCACTTATAAAGCTGAATTTTGCTAAAAACAGTGAAGGTAAGTGCAGTAATTTTCTGTGGTTTGTGTTTTTGCTTTGTTTTGTTTTTTTTTCTAAATGAGTGCTTTAATAAATCCTGGTTTGTCTTACTCATGGTAAAGTTACGTAATTTGTGTTCCCTGTCATGGTTTTTATTTTTTGAGTAGAATAACTGCTTCTTGTGAGTAACATGTTTACCTTTAAAGTTCCATTTCTGTTTTTCTTTACACTGAGGAGCTGTAAATTATTCAGCAATTTCACTTTACTATAGCTGCTACTGAAGTAAGGTACTGTTTACTTTAAGGAAAAATGTAAGAAAAGGCTAAATTTCTATAATGTTATCTTTTTTCTAACTTGCCTATGGCAATATTTGCTGTTCACTTTATTTCAAACAACTTTTTGTTTATAAAATGAATTAGACTTAAGTAAACACGTGGGATTTTATGAATAGCAGCACACAAGACAGCAGCCTCAAGCTTTATTTCTGCAGGGTTAAAAATATAAAATCTGCCATCTAGTAGAGGATGCTAGGAATAAATGAGAAAAGCAGAGATTAATTCATCTTTTACAAGGCAGATAATGATTTCTTTGAAATGAGAGTGGCAAGGATTAGGTGGGAATAAAATTCTGGAGTGTCTGTCTCCTTACCAAAGTCCATGGACTACAAGGTCTTTTCTCTAGCTGATGGATTTATTCTGCATTTTGTGTTCCATCTGTTTCAAGAGCAGGGTGTTAAAAAATGATCAACAGTCACTGTGGTCAAGGTTTTTGAAAGGTACTGTGATATTGTGCTTTCCTTAAAGAAGTCTAGTTCATAATGCGGGGTTGGAATGACGGCAGACACATAGTCTCAGAAGCCTTTTCCCTAAAAAGGTGCATGCTATGTCATTAACTGATCGAGGGAAAATGCAACAAAATGGTAAAATATTGCATTTCTGTCTATCAGCAAACTTTTCTTTAAATCTTAACATGTAGAATGGTTGCTACATATGTAGGATCTTCTCTTTTCACACCTGTATGATAAAAAGGTCTTCAGATATTGCAGTTTCTTCCATTTAATGATCCCTCCTTAGCTGAGTATCTTCTATCCAGATCAACGAGTGTGTGCCCTCAGGAGGTCTGCTTTTGCTAGAACTGAAAACATGGTGATTTGCTCTTTTTTATGCAGCTGGAGTGCAGCCTCACATTTTNGGAGTGCAGCCTCACATTTTACCATGTGTGTTTCTGTATCCATCAGTTGGGCCATACCCTGATGGCACTTCCAAAAATCCCTTTCTAAAATTCCTCTTGAATTTCAGTCCCTTGTGGCAGTGATTTTTCTTCAGCTCTGGTGACTTTAACAGAAACAGTCCTCAGCTTTTACTTGCATCTGCATGCTGGAGGTCAGAGTTCCTCCTCTGGATGATCAGTTAACGGTAAATACTCTGAAGGTGCTTGCCTCTCCTGCCTTTGCAGGTGCTGTGAGCAGTCTCTGTTATGGTCTCCCTG
>VYZV01016882.1:55047-83617 GCA_013401275.1 Pandion haliaetus | reverse complement strand
AAAGAACCAAATAGACCCAACCTATTTCAAAAATCTCACGCAAATCCCCAGGTCTAGCAAACAGATCAAGTATTAATAACCTTCTTCTAATTGCTTTCTGCTGAGATCATCCAGACATTTTTCTTTTTCCTTGTACATTGCCTCCCATCAGTTTGCTTGTTGTTGACATGCTTAATATTTATGCTGACCCTCCCGGGAAAAATCACAGCTTGATTAGAGCAGAAGCTGGGTTCCTTATTGAATAACGTGTTCAGATTTAATGGCATTCTGCTTGCCACATTTGAATACAAAATACCCTCCTCTCCTAAAAGCACAACAGCTGCTGTGAACTTTTTTGTAGGACATAATCTAAACTTTTATTCTTGGGAACAACACTGAAAATAGAGCACTGGGCATGTTACAAGGTACAGTCTCATGCTATCAATAGAGCTTTGATTACAACAATAACAATTGTATTGTGGTACTTCATAGGTATCAAGCAATTTGGACAAAGTTCTGTGTTGGGGGACTGAAGGCAGTAGATTTCAACACTGCATTTTCATTGCTTGCTTTATAATTGTCATGTTAGTTTTTCTATTTGGCACTGAAGAATCAAAGCGTAGTTAAAACACCATTAAATACACACTGAAGTTACATTTTGTATTGAAAATTAATGTAAATATCCTTCACAAAGATAACAGAAATTAACTATTTCAAAACAGTTGCAGGACTTCATGCCAAATTTAAACTTTTTTCCCCTCCATCAGGTAAATACCACTGTCCAGTGCTGTTTACCGTATTCACCAATAATTCCCATATTGTGGCCATCAAGACAACTGGAAATGTGTTTGCCTATGAGGTAGGTTCTCGGTTGCATTTAATTATTAAAATTTTATACTTGATGCATTTACAAGATCACAAAATGCTTTAGCAAAAGAGGTAAGTTTTATTCTTGTTTTACAGCCAGGGAAATTAAAGTACGAGGAGATGAACTGACTTCACAAATTGTTGTCCAGCTTTTGCCTTCAAAATATGAACAACCCTAGAATATGGTTTAAAAGATATTTTTAAAACATTTTCCTAAGTTAATCTGCATGCACTGAATCTTGTAGACCAAAATTAGTAGCTTTTACATGCTCCTTAGTTGAATTAATAGACAAATTTTCTGTTGTTGTCATTCTGATACAGTCATCACCAAAACACAAATTGCCTCATTTCTATTCATATCAATGAATTAAAAAAAGTATTTTAACTGAAGCTGGGGAAAGAGCAGAGAGACTGCCTTAACGGACACTTGAACTGCATTTTTATTTGTGTTTTGTGAACATTTGTGTGAACCCAGGTGGAATTTTAGCTGTGACTTGTTTGCATAATCCTTATTGCAAATGCAAGGTTTATTTATTTTTCAGTAGCAAATAAATCCTTCAATTAATGGATCCATATCTAGAGTTGTAAAAAGGCTGAACACTGAAACATCTGCTTTTTGAAATCTGTTGATGGGAAATTCCAGTAGGACTTTCAGATACTGAGAGAGGAACAAGCTGAAACCATTGCAATCAAGGAAAAGGCTGAATTAATCACATTTTTGAAAACTTGGTCTGTTGTAGTTGAACTGTCTTTATTCTAGCTATGATAGTAGTCAAGATTAGGTTAAAATAGAAAGTATTTTCTGTTCCTTCTGGAAGCACAGTCCTCTGATTGCTGTGGTTAAAAGGCAAGAATGAGTTTAAGACCGGTCTTTGTTAAATGCTTGTCGATACTGTAAAACTATTGCTCGGTTTGCTACAAGTTACAATATCGGGCTTCCTAAACAAGCTGTGCCAAGAGGGTCTGTTTCTCCTGTTGAAGCAATAGCATTTGTTGGTTTAAGTATAGAATTAATTTATGGACTTCTGGAGGTGCTAGAAAAATACTATCACTTTCATCTAAGGAGAATAGAGGACATTTTGGTGAACAAGACAGATTCAGTTTTTTTGCAGGTAGACCTCCATAGTCGTCTCTCTGTATATGTTTGTAACGACAAAGCATTTACTCCACATTGATTCTCACTATGAAATAACACACTGCTGCTTTGTTGAGCATCATTTAATTTTCTCAGGTGAACAGAAGTGTTGCTGCAGGCTAGGTGCGGCAGTCAGGGTGGACAGAGTGTGAGGGGCTAATGCAACTCTGCTGTGGTATGAGCTGGCCTGGGACGCATGTGTCTCCCTGAGGGGTGCTGACAGTGGGGGAGATATGGACCCTTTGTTAAAGCTGCCTGTCTTATACCATCTGTAAATAATTAACTTAGAAAACTGAAAGCAAGATTTTTTTATTTTGGCAATATTTTTATGATGAATTTAGATAAAATTATATGCATAACTATGGAATGGAGACTGCAAGGTTCTTTTTAAAAAAAAAAAAAACCCACACAAAACGGTTGAGTTTTGTAGGGATGGAAGATAAAAGCTTCTCATCTGTTAAAGCACACAGTGAAAATATAGCAGCTGCTAGTTGAGAATGAAGGGTGAAATTGTTTACTTTATCATTTGTACTTTAAGGTTTTATTGGTATCACATATTTACTTCTAATATTTACACATTAGAATCCAGTTTTTAATATCTCTGTCTTTTGCCTGGCTGTTAGGCAGTTGAGCAGCTGAACATAAAACCAAAGAGCTACAAGGATCTTTTGACAGATGAGCCCTTCACTCGGCAAGACATTGTGACACTGCAGGTAAACTTTTCTCTCTGTTATATGTCTTACTATACAGCTTTTTTGCAGAGGATGAAATGTTGTATGTACACTGTTACAGCAGGCATCTAGAAAAATTGGACAGAGAAACATTGTCTGTATGTGTGTCTTGGAGATGGGTAGAAAGGGAACTGCTGTATTTTCTTTGTTATCCAGATGAGCCACAAAGATTTCATATAACTTGCAGCCAGCCAAATCTCTAGAGTGATTATTGTGTGCCTCATAGATAAGCAGATTGTTCAACTTTGTAAACTAAAGGAGGAAAAAAAAAGATGCCCAGAAAAAGTCAAGGATGCCATGTGAATTTTGAAAAATGTGAATTTTGACAAATGTATTTGTGGTTGCTCACTATTTCACTGTATCCGACTGAATATAAGATCTTGTGCATAACTGTAAGTTTTAGATGTGAAACTACACATAAGATTTTGGGGCTTTTTCGGTTAATCTTACCTGAAAAATTGCTGTGACACCTCTGATTTACTGTGAGACTTAACAGAAGTGCATTGGGAAAAGACTGGGTAGAGGAAAAGTAAAGATATGTCCAGAATCGTCTTCAGCTCTAGACAGCCCAGAGTACTTGGTCTATATTATCAAAAGAAACATGGTTTAGAATTTAAAGTATGTAAACTTTCAGGAAGTCAACATGTTATATTAAGACTGAAGTTGATTGTCCATCTTACTCTTTTGATGATGCCTAAAAAAGTCAAATCTTCAGAAAAGCATTTTTTATAGAATGTTTCTCTAGATGTAGAATAAAATAAGCAGCAAACCAGAGGATTTTCTTTAAGTGCTTTCTTAGAATGGTTTTATTCTGAATAGATACCAATATTGGTCTTTTACTGATTTTAGCAGAATTAAAACCTAAATTAAAACAGCACTGTAAATTTCACAGTGTAAAAGATAGTTATTTACAGATGAAGTTTAGTATCAAAAGATCTAAAAATTTTGTTTAAAAGTAGGCATTTTTAAGCTTGCATGATTTCAAGATAGGGGAAAAAAGATTCAAAGATCATTATTATTGGAGTCATGAGTTAGTATGCATCTCATGAACAGTTAATTGCCACTAACCAAGACTAATAGAGTCTAATTTGAATAGAAAAATATTTTTCATTTATGTCTAAATTTAAATGAAATCTATCCCCTCTTCCCTACTCCCCAGTGCTGAACAGCATGTTAATAAATATTTTTCCTCTATTCCTTTGGTCTTGTGGCGGTTCAAGCTAATGCAACAACGTAAAATGTTTTCAATCCAATGGAAGCAAAAAATATAGCTTTTTCAGATTGAAAGCTCCCAACAGAATGTTATTTGAATGTAACTGCATGGTTGCTAATGGATTTGGAACGGTAAAAAAAGACAACATGAGTGGCTGAAAATGTTTCTGTGCATCAGTGTGGGAAACCAAATTATTTTGAACAAATAATTGAAATGTGCAGTCATTTAAAAATATTTCAGTATGTTTTGTAGGTTTGGAATCGAATGCATGTATAAAGAGTGTGTTCTTGTTACATGCCTAGCTTTGATTTTTCATAAAAGTAAACAGATGCTATAGTCCCCTAAATCTAGCAATAGCTAGCAATTTAGATGTTCCCTATGTGGATTTTTATCAATATTTTTCATCTTCATTCTGTTCTTGACATGTTGGGTTTCTTTCTTGCTTGGACGACTATGTCTGGTAACAGAAACTAAGTAGATTATGATAGTTGTCCAGTCAGTGGTACAGTCATCCTGCCAGCTACATGAAAGTCACAGCCTTACATTGCCTGTACCTCTCTCATGTCCGTTTAGGATATTGGTAATGCATTGAGTAGATTTGTTCCTCTTAAGTAAAAAACTCGTTATGGATTGGTGTTAACTTCTGTAGTGTACAATCCTGTGGTATACTCTTCTCAAGTAAGTTTAGAAATAACAAAGGTACTCTCATCTTGGGATTGGATTGGAAGAGATTTTGACCATCTGAATGCTGTTAACCAGCTAAAGTTTAACCCTTCACCCAATTAGTTTTTAAGTATTTTTTTTTTCAAAAAAGGATTTTCAACAAACAGGCTAAAATGGCTTCAGGGTGTTGAATGAGAAGTAAGCCGTTTAATGTACTGCACAACACCTACTGCAAACTTGCAAGTATACCTTGATTTCTCCTATTCAAATGCTGCCCTACCCTGACTTGCTTTGTTGAGGCCAGAATGCAACCTAAAGTGGTATGACTAGCCTGGGTATTAAAATTGCTTATGTATATGTGGTATAGGAATCCGTCACTGTTTTCTCATCGTATTTTCTTCATGTAAATTGTTGAAAGGCAGACCAATGTCTCCTCTACAAGTTCTCTTGTTGACAACACTGCAGGCAGCTTGGTGGCTTCATACTGCCAAGCTCTACCACCTGTGGCTTTGTTTCTTAGCCAGAGTTCATGACTGCAATCTGTTGTGTTTCAATCTGTGGCTCTAGAGCTCTATCCCAAATCCCGCTTCTCTTAAAAACCTTTCAATTCTGTGTTGAAATTTACCACTTTGTTGTTTTCCCATTCCCCCGTCTAAGTTGAGTACTGTTGTATCTGAGAGAGCTGGAATAGAGAGTGAGTTGGTAACACTGATCCTGCTGTTTGGCAAAAAGGTAGATATAAAGGAAGTTGCTATAAAAAACATTCTTTGCTTTGCAAATAACCGCTGAATAGAACAGTCTGTGTTTATCAATAGGAAATAGCATTTCCAGAGGCTGACTCTGAATGTCCTAGGAAGCAGATGGGGTGCCTGTGTTTGGTAGTGGAATATAACATGATAAATGGAAAATTTGAATAATGTATGTTTACAGATTATTAATGTGATCACTTTTTTCCTTATTGATACATAAAAGGCAATCCTACAGCTGCTAGGGATGTTCTTCTACCAGAATAGCGATTGACTTCAAACTTGACCTCTCTCTCCTAATGTATATAATTAAAAACAAAACCAAAAAATTTTGCTCTTTCCAGAAGAGAGAGAATTGCATAAAATTCTTTGTTCAGGTCTCAGTGCTAAACATTATTCAAACACTAATCATAATCCATCCCTGTTATCTTTTCTGGTGAGCACCATCTCAGCTGGTCGCTTTGCTTTTAGTGATGGTTATTTGTGTCCTATTAAGTTTACTTGTTAAAAAGGACAAATTATTTTGTATCTGGAACTAAAAAAAGCAAAAGCACAACTTTAGTTGTTAATAACACTGTCTTAGATCTATGATGTACTTCTCTTTGTAAAGGAATCCACAGTGCTTCCTGCACTTACCTATACAGAAATTGCTTTTTTACCTGTTGAAATGCAAATGTCCTGGGGTAGACCATGGCAGTTTTTCATCAACATATGGTGATATTATCCAGCCTCTCAGGGCAGGAGGTAAAGAATAATACCATATCCTGGTGTGCAAGGTACATTACCAGAACTGGAATGTAGTTATTCAGGCAAAAGATGTCATGGATTCTGTTTTAATAGCTTGCTGATAACAACAGAAATACACGTGACATTATTCCATATGAAACTCTTCATAGACACTAGCAGTCTTAATATGACTGGATTTTTTAGACTGTAGCTCTCTACCCTCAAGCTGAAATTTCCTTTTCTTAACTGTGTGGTGTTGCCACAAACTCAAGTCAAGCTTTCCATCTATAGTGCTGGTGTTACTTTTTTCCAAGTTTTTCTCTTCTTACCGTTTATTATTATTTCAGATAATTTTTCTCTCAACTGTACGGGTTCGTATCTCTTCTGCATGGAATATTGCTGTTTTATTTTGTCTGTGTTTCTTTTAACTCTAAAGCCGCTTGTATTCTTTTACCTTGAAAGATGATCAGCTCAGCCTAACTTAGCATCCCTTGCAAATTTCATGAATGTGCTACCAGCTGACAGACAGCTCAAGTACTTCAAGATTTATTAGTTATATTTAATGGGTAAGGTATGATGTAAAGCTCTTAGAGATCTGTGGGGACAGGGTTATCTGTAATAGGAAGGCTGGTATTGTTGAAGCTTGTTTGCAGTGTTCTTACCGCCCTTTTCTGCTTCTCATTCTGGTTCGTTGCTGTTCATCATTTCACTTTGCAATTGTTTTAAAGGTAGGATTCAATATAGCTTTGAAAGAGTTTTGACAAAATAAGATTGCATTAGACTGCGATTCAGAACTAGATGATTGTTTCAGTCCTGTGTTTTACAGGTTTTCAGCTAGTTTTCAATGTAAATGTTTAACCTAATTTGAAGTTATTTTCCAAGTAAATTTTTTTGGTGGTGTAATTCAGTGTTAGATCTCAAGGTCTGCTGTCTATCATTTAATCTTTGTGACAAAATCTGGTCAACAGTCTGGTAGAAATTATTATTAATTACTGTTACTGTAAATTCTGTGTGTGTTTCAATCATATATTTTGCAAATTATTTGTGTAATGATGTGGAACTTAATAGCAAGCACATAAATAAGTATAATCTGGATTCCCTCGTATAAGAGTGAGCAGGCTGAACCATGTGCTTGCCCCAGTTCAAGATGCACAGAGAGGAACAGGGTCAGCTAGTGCTTTGCTGGACACAGTGGTGGGCTCTGAAAGTCCTGTGGACTTCTTCCCATCGCAACAAGTGTGAGAGGGTCCCGAGGAGAGAAAACTAAGAATGCTGCAATACCATGTATTCATATCCCATTTGGTAGGAAGTGTTCAGAGGAACCAAGAGCAATTTCCCCTTCAGCCTCCTGTCAATTCTTCATCCTCCACTGTGTCTCTGTTCGCAAACCAGAAAACACGGCTCTCAAATTTGTGAAGATACAGCAGAAATTATTCCTGCTCTGGAAACTCTTAGAAGCTATAGCTGGGCTGTGTGCCAGCAGGGAAGGGGAGTTAGTAAGTGTGGCTCTGCTCAACGGCAGTGCTTGTGGGTAAAGCAGAAGCAGATGTGGTCTGTTCCTCTTTGCTGGAAGAATTGCAGTAAACCCCCCCAACCCTGTTGTTCCAGTGGTAATAGGCACAGTCCTCTGATGGCACCCTGCTGTGAGCCTTCCCTAGTAGATGCACACTCACAAATACATCTACTTTGAACCACAGAAATGGAGGGTAGTTCCTGGGAGAAATAGGAAAAAAAAAAAAAAAGTCTGGGTAGGATGCAAACAGGTTTGCTGCCGTTAAAGGAAAAAAAGGCTCATACTGTTATGCGCTTCCTTATGCCAATTTTATTGTTTCTGTATAACCTAATCAGCCATGGACAAGACATGGTTCCCAACAAGCTGTTAAACACCATTGGCATTTGTGGCAGGAAGCATAACTAATGAGCTAAGCTGGAGGTAGCTGAGCTGCACACTGTTAATTGATATTTCACTCCTCAGCTATTTCTTGTTTGCTCTTTGTGTGACAGAAGGTCAGAGCAGATTTCCTCTCAGTGGTGGATGAGGACTCTCTGAGAGTGAATCCTGCCCCAATGCATGTGCAGAGTGGCTGGTAAAGAAGTGACGTGTTGGGACGTGGTCAGCATATGAAAGTAACAGTCCTGAAGATACTTAGGGATGCAGCATGGCCGACCAAATAGTAAGAGAGGGATCAGGCCTCAAAGAAATCACATCGTCTAAAACTGCACTGGTTTTAACCTGCTTTTTGCAGGGGTTGTGTATGTGGTGCTTAAGATTAACAGAGTTTAAGCTGTTTCCTTAAGTAGGTGAAAGTGGAAAATGACAGGAAAAAAACAAGTGGAAGGAATAAAACTTGAGATTACTTGTTTTCAGAGCTCAGCTTTCACAAAAACATCAAATATGAGATTTTTAATAGTCATGATAGTTAGCAACCCTTTGAAGTCTGTATCTGTGCTAGTAATTTGCTAAACTAAAGTTTATGGTTTGTAACCTTAATAAGAAAAACCCTGAGACTGCTACCCATAGTAATTTGAATACATGTTTTTAAACATGCTAAGACAAACAAAAGTAGGCCAATTTACTCTTAGTGGTTCATCTTCCTTTCTGGTTTCTGCGTGCTTACACAGAACTTATTTCTTTAGGCCTTTGGGCTCTAGCCCTTAATCTTAACAGGATTGGGAGCATCCCTGTGAGTTCCTGTGAGAGAAACTTGGCAGGCTAATTATTAGTGTTTAGACAGTTTTCTTCACAAAGTGATACGTCTAAAGACCATGTGCACTTTTAAAATTTGCATAGACCTACATTTAAAAAATGTGTATCTTGTGTTGTAGGGCTCTGTAACATCAGTAGGGAAATGGTTTGTGTCTTCTGTTGCACAGGTTGGACTGGTCACATGTATTTCTGCTCTTGGGGACAGTAGAAGCAAATGGTGTCTTGTGTTTAATTTAATATTCATTGCAGTACTGTCACACTTAGTATGCACATTTGTCTAATTCTAATCAAACTAATTCTAATCAAACTTCTAGTGTATCATGATGCTGTATTTTAGAGGGAGGAATCAATATCTCAGCTGCTTGTCCTAGGTGTCCTGTGTAAGATGACACTCAAATTTCAACTTGAGGAACCATTTTTGAGTTTTTTTTCCACTGACAGAGGGAAACTGGTTTTGGAGTAGGCATGTGGGTTGCCTGCCTTCTCAATGCGTGGTGAGGCTCCTGCTTTGCAAAATCAGGAACACAAGGTACAACACTGTAAATCAAACCTTTGTCGAGGTTTCCATTGGAACAAATGGCACACCTGAATGCGATGAAGGACCTTGTACAGAGGACCTTTGTCTCAGTTCTGGGGCTTGGGGTTGTCTCGGGTCTCTTGGGAAGGAGATGGATGGCTGTGGTCTGCAAGAAGAGGGCGCTGCCCTGTGGCCTCTGCTGTCCTTCATACCTTAATGGATGCATTGCCTATGGCGAGGTTAGTGGTGATTTGGAGAGCCCTGAGCAGTCTCTTGCAGGGAAGGAGACACTAAACATTTTTGCCGGAGTTGCTCAGTGCCTGCAATTAGGCTGGTTAAGCCAGGTAAATGATTGAATGAACTGTGGCTGCGAAACAGTTTGAACCAATCTGATTCATGGTACCCTGAGCACAAAACACATGGTTTCATAAGGCACTGGCAGTTGTGATATCCTTTTATTTATTTTTAAACAATCAATAAATCAGTAAATCAAGAAACTTCATTTAGAGGAATATAGTGAAGGTGTTTTCTGGTTCATCTTTACTGCTGTCTCCTGCCCTTTCTCCTCTCCATAAAAAGTCAGTTTCAGGAGTCAGTCTTGCCCTTCAGCTTTGCCATGAACTGCAGACATGTGGATTGCTATAAATCCATTTGTCTCTATTAATATTAATACACAGATTTTTAAATTTTTTTTTTCCTTTCCTAGAAAGGTAAGCAGTCTTACTTCCTTCACCTTTTGAGGTGGTACATTTATGTGCAAGGCGATGATTTCTGTCTGGGAAGGCTGCAGCTCATGATTACTGAAGAGTATTTGGAAGGAGGCAACCTTTGTCTTCTGAAAACACACTGAGCCCTTTCTCCAGACTTTCTCCATGCATCTTGTTGGCTGTCAGAGAACAAGGCTGAAATGATCTCTATTCATACATACATAAATATGTATGCGAGGTAATAAATACACCTGAGTGCCGGTGTCAGAGGATACAAAAATGGTTAAAAAACAGGTCCAAATTTCCTATTCCTTAGTAGTTTTATTTAAAGATTATCTGTTTCTAATGCAAGTTCTTAAAGATAAAATATCTGGGTTTTTTAGCAGTCCATGTCTTGATGAAGATCTATTGGAGGGGTAGAGTGGGGCAGGAAACAATAGAAAATTATTATATAGTGGTTGGGAAAGGGGACAGCAGAAAGCCAGGAGGTCATCTTTAGGGTGCAGAATCACACAGCTTGATTTCATAAATGTGTTTTGGTTTTACTACCAGCAGTAAAACTAAAAATGCACTTTCTGGTGGAAGCATACCATTTCAGGGATGAATAAAAGGCATAATTAGATCATTTAATAAGTGAGGGAGCTACCAGCTCTGCTTGTATTAATCATTACTTTTACCAGAGATGGAATTGTCAGAACATCTTACTAACAGTGGTGGTCTGAGAAGCTGTTAAATTTATTTAGGATAATACTATTCATGTCAGTGTTATAGTTCTTTGCATAATATGTTGCATTATTTTTATCCTGAACTTGAAACTATTGCATATTATTAAGATATTTTGGTATTTTAGATTTTGAATTGTTTCTGTAAGATAGAATTTCCAGAAATGACTAGGTGTCCTGGGCTGATGTTTTGACCTTCCAGTGCTGCAGAGGAGCTTGAGGAAAAAACCTTGAAGTCATTGTGAGAAGAGGATTAAGGACTGTTTAATAATGGTATAATGTAACTTAGATCACCAGTAGGCACTGCTTGTCTCACTCTCTCTAACAAAAGGTCAAAGTTATGCAGAAAGTTGCCTAGAGATAGTGTAAAGACTTACAGTTAATGGACTGTAACCATTTTTGCTGGTTTCCTTGACTGGTCACTCAATAGAGTTTTCATAATGCCACTTTTTGTTGCCTTTTATTTTTTTTGTTTTAAATGTTATTCTGTAAGCAAAGGTTTCACTACTAAAAAAAACCCAATCAAACCAGTTCTGACTGCGAAGACTTGCTTGCTCTGAGGTTTATTTGTATTTTGAAATGCATTACAAAAGTTCACAGAGCATGTGCAAATCAGGCACATTGTTATAAATAGAAGGAGATAGCTAATATGAATTTGCATAGATCTTAGACCACAGAACGAAGCAAAGAATCAGGGGACTGCAGCTCCTTGTTGTTTCTTCTCACTGGGAAAGGGTAGACTCAGCTTAGTTCTGTTAGTAACTTCTGTATGCAAAATATGTGTAATATTATGTTTGGAACTAAATTCCAGATCCCTAAGGAGCCTACTATGAACAGACTCATTGCTGATGTTGGTTGGGGTTGATTGCTTTATATTTTTTTCATCTTTCTGTTGTTTATGGAGTATGGAAGTTACTCTGTCTCTCTCTATTCATTTATTATGGTGGTGTCTGCCCTTCAGACTAGTCTGTTGCATGGAATGGGTGCCTACCAAGCTCTCTGATACTTGTTTTTTTAATTATTATTTTCAGGATCCAACAAACCTGGATAAGTTCAATGTCTCAAACTTCTTTCACGTTAAGAACAACATAAAAGTAATTGATCCAGGTAAGGATGAACTGAAGGTAGGCTGAGAAAATATCAAGCCAAATATGCAAATTCTAAAGACATTATGGAATTGACAGTTTTCTGGATGGACATCCCTCAGTGGCTAGTGGTAACTTTGAAAGCTTCTTGGAAACATGAATAGCTTGTTGAAACTGTCCTTTTCACATCAAAAGGTGTTAATAAATTTTGAAGCAAAGACATGATTCTTTGCGAAATCATTAACTGTCTCTATTAAGTGCTGTGCAAACACAGAAAGCTTTCCATATTCTTTAAGAGTAGGTAGATGAGAGAGAAGTGAGAAGAGGAGGAAGAGTAATTTGCCAAAAGGTCCCTTAGCCTTGTACCAGAAGCAAGACAAGGAAAACTACATCTTCCATACCTGTCTGCTAGGCTCTCTTTCATGTGTATCAACAATGTATTGCCCATCCTTCTGTCTGGACATCTTTCAAGTTAAACATTGATACAGATTTTTCTAAAATAGTCCCAAAATTATTTTAATAATAAAAAATAAAATGCTTTTTTTTTCTCTGTTCTAGATATCTAAGAAATTTACTTCTCAATTCTTTTGTGATTTTTAGATAGCTAAATGCTTAGTAATATCTGCTAATATTAAATTGCTGAAGGAAAAAAATTCTCTCCGTTGCCCTTGTGGTTTCCTTTAGAACTGTTTCTAAACAGGTCTAATTGCTGATTCTAAGCATGGTATGTTTTTCTGGGTCTTATTATGCTCATCTCTTTTTTTTTTTTTTTTTTTTTTTTTAAATCTACTGGTTCTGCAAGCAAGCATCTCTCTTTCTGTTTACCTGCTAAAAATTTATCTCAGAGATGGAATATTTAATATCTAGCAGATAGTAAGCATACCAAGACAGAGAACCAGTGAAACTTGTAAAAATAAAAAAATTAAATTAAAAACCAAAAATCAGTTTCTACAGTCCAGTCCACCAGCCTCCTCCCCCTGGTATCACATTAAAGATCTGATCTTGGGATTTTTGCATCACAGGCCTGGCCATTCAGTGAGGAGACAAAGGACAGAAGTTTATATTGTACCCAACTGTATCTTGTCTTTATTATTCTATAAAAAATTTACAAGACATGCATGAACCTAGATACTTTCTAGTGGTTTCAAAGGAATTTTTGCAGTAGTTGATTTGAAATTGTTTTTTTCTTTTGTTATACTTCATCATATTGGCATTTATTGTGCTGTATTTCAAGTTATACTGTCGTTAGTGTTATGCATTGCTATTTGTTACCGTTTCTGCAGGAATAAATATAATTACTAGACCTTTTTATTAAAAAAAAAAAGTAGAGATAATATCTGGAAGATTTTTGTGTAACTAGATATGTAATAAACTGAAGGAGAACAAAATAGAATTTTTCTTTTAACTCTGAATGATTTAACTTTGTCTTATCTAGATGAAGAAAAAGCAAAATTAGATCCATCTTACTATTTGAAAAATACAAATACAGAGACCCGAGAGACTTTACTGGAGCTTTATAAGGAATTCAAAGGTGATGATATTCTTGCAGCTACTATGAAGGCTCCTGAAAAAAAGAAAGTGGATAAGCTGAATGCAGTAAGTTGACTTAATTTGTAATTTGGCACTGATTGACTTCTTCAGGAACGGTGATAGATGTTTTTCAACTTAGAGGCCATATTGCTGTATAAACAGACACTACTCCTGTTTTCTGTTACATGGAAATTTGTCATAGATGAGAATATGAGAATCGTATTGGGATTCCTTAGAAATACATTGTATGTGTCAGTGAGTTTCTCTTTCCTAAATCATTGTAAATGAACCAAACATTTTAGAAATGGAGCACAATAAGAAGGAAGAATCTTTATGATGTGGTTATGATGTATATGTTGGCAGAACCTTTTTTCTCAGGTTGTAATCTCTTGCTTTGGATTTGTTTATCATTGCTTCCTGCAGTTATTGGCAGAGAGAACACCCCTTAAGGGCAGTGCAAGTGAATCATTTCTGGTGTGGGCAAATATATAAATCATCCACCACTGCTCCTCCATCTTTTTCCACTAGAATGCAGGATTTTTAGTGGAATATTTTAAAGGATGTTCATCCAGGTGCATGTTACTTTGTTTTCATGGTTGTCAAGAGAAACAATTCATCTGCATCTAGATTTCCTACATCAAAGGCTGTTTGAAATGGGCAAGACAGAGTATTCTTCTTTCCTTTAATAATTCTGGGATGTATGTGTCTTCATGCTTTGATTACACTTATACGAAAAGAAGTAGCAATGCAGCATATGGCTTTTAATGAGGAGGCTTAGTGACAGATCAGAGAGTGTATGTGACCATGGAGTAGGATCACATTTGCCCCTTTTTCAGGGCATCATAGTGTTATAAGAAAACAAAAAAAGAGGTGAGAGACAACAATGAGCTCTACACATGTTGGCAAGTCAGATTGTCAGCTAATGATGTGGATGGGCATAATTATAAACTTGCATAGGATGCACTGTAACCTTATTGACAGAGCATTGGCCTGACCTGTATTCTTTACAGGAATTGCCCCAGAGCCACTAAACCTATCTCCGGGTTTATTAGATCTTTGTAATTTACTACAAAATCCATGTGTGACATTCACATTTCCTTTCTGCAGGAGAATTACAAAGCTCAAAATAGACATTGGGAACCATGGGACAGTGCCTCTGCAATCAGAAGGGCCATGTGTGGGAAGGGGGGGGTGGTTTGCTTTCCTCTGCCGTACCTCTGCGGTTCACTGGGTTTTCCTTCTACTTACTCAGCAACGTTGGAGAATTTTACAGATGTCTTGCCAGCAGTACTCCTTTCATATCTCCACCTGTGGACATACAAATAAATTCTGATAATAGAATCTTTGCATAATGATGTGTTAAACGGTAGTGGAAGCAATAAGCCCCTTCAGCTCAGCTCACGGGCAGCCTTAAGTAGAGTTTCATCAGAGCAAATGTTATGGGTAACAAGTAGAGAGTTATTGCTGCATCATGCATTTGTTTCTTTCTGTAGGTGCTAGAGGAGAAGTCTGCCTTCAGAAGGATGACATTTGTGTGTTTCTAGTATATAGTATCTCTAGTAGATAAATTCTAAGATCTAATGTCTTTTTCTCCTGCTTTTCCCTCTGCAAACAGGCTCACTATTCCACTGGAGCAGTAAGTGCTTCCTTTACCTCCACTGCAATGGTGCCTGAAACTACCCACGAAGCAGGTACCAGAACTACCTAGCTACAAGTTGTTTATTTACTTTCCAGTTTTAAAGTCTACTCCCTAGCACACATACATTTATGACAGAGGGAATGCATTGATAATTGCTCAGTACTGATGCCATGGAAATGTATTCCCCGAGCAGATATATCCTTACTTTCCAGTGAGCTCATTCTGAAAATAATGGAGCAATTATGAATTAGCTTTGGCTTTGAATGGCAGTTTCTTATGTTGGACTGAAATGAATGAGGTATTTTCTATGCCCAGGGACCACAAAACGGGATATCCACTTATGTAACTTAGGAATGAAGTATAATCTCCCTCAGATAGCATACAAAATATTTACCACCTTCCTGGCCTAATCCGGTATTGGTTAGAATGACAGCAAATTTTGTGGTGATAACTTTTGATTTATGGCTTTTCAAGGTTACACAAAAATGCACTTTAGTACAATAAAGTTTTTCTTTCATTCTCCAGCCTAAACACAAATGTATAGAATTTATTTAATTTGAATGTTGATTAA
Organism: Pandion haliaetus; assembly: GCA_013401275.1. Classification (NCBI taxonomy): domain Eukaryota; kingdom Metazoa; phylum Chordata; class Aves; order Accipitriformes; family Pandionidae; genus Pandion; species Pandion haliaetus. The sequence continues at coordinate 68,079 of VYZV01016882.1, read as the reverse complement.
ATAGCTGAGTGATTAGTATTCCCAGTTGAAGAGGAAGGTCTGGCTTTTGGCACTAAAATGTAGAAGTATGTCGTACACTTAGGCAAAGATTGAATACATTGCTAAAACTACGTTTACCGGGTTCAGTTCCTTTACTTAGTGGATTACAGTGATTTGCAGGTGACTCTTTGAGTGTTGAAAATATCTGACTAATTGGACATTTTGACAAAATGGAAGTGGAAACATCTTAGATTGATCCTTTGGTTTGACTTTCCAGTAATGTTTCCAGTAACAGCTTCATTTGTTTTCAGAACTGGGTAGGTCCTCATATGTCAGCAATTTGTGGTTGACCGATGACTACCTGCTTGGCTTCCAAGTTTGACAAGAAACAATTTGGCTTCAAAGTAACGTTCATGATTGGTAGACATTACTTGAAAATTATAGTTTGTAATATTGAATGCTTCTGTGACTTAAAAATATAGATGATATTGTTGGCTCTCGAGAAGTTGGTGGTTTTCTATAATGGAAAGTGTTTTGCACAGAGATTAATGTGAGGTTATCATAGATAAATTGCAGAGTACGATCCCTGAAAACCTAGTACCCCAGGGGTAGAGATCAGACGGTAGAATCTAGCAATTTGTTTTTTCATGATTTCTAAAGATCAATGAGTAAGCTTCCAGAGAGCTAATTATTGTCTTTTGCTTTGATACAGCTGCCATTGAAGAAGATGTTGTAAGATACAAATACGTGAAGAAGAAGGGCTATGTGCGACTTCACACTAATAAAGGAGACCTAAACTTGGAGCTGCACTGTGATATGGTACTGTGTGCCCCATAAGATGAAAGTCTCTAGATAACAAACAGAATATGAGCTGGCAATGGAAGTATCCAAAGAAAGGAATAGTGTGTAGTTGTAATAGATACAGACAAATAACTAGCTTTCAGTTGTTTTGTTGTGTTTTCATACATACACAAAACTCCATTGTAAAATGTATATACATTATTTTAGATATTATACTACTGTATGTATAAATGTTCTCTGTAAGTAGTCCCATACATTTTAGTGGACTACTTACAACATGTCAAGGTACATGTTTAGAGCTTCAAAGGGTCAGGATTATAGTGACCCAAACAATGACAAGGAAGGTAGAGAGAATAAAGAAGAGCACACAGAAGAGAGAATAGCCCGAGGTTACATACCAGGTTACTGGCAGAACCAGGAAAAGAACCTCAGTGGAACTGAGAGCAGTCTGTCTGCCTGAGTACATGTAGTTAAGATCCCCAGAAATGGTTAGATTTACTTCTAAATCCTGAGCTTTACAGAACAAACCTAAATGAAAACCTTAGAATATGTTTTTTTACTTCCTGCTGTCTCAGTTTTGAAGGTCTATGTTTTCAAACATCTTCCCTTTGCCATTAAGAGGTAAAACATTCATTTAAAAAAAAAATGGACTAGAGGTTTTTATAGTCAACACAGTCTGATTCTGGTGGAAATCTGTAGCTCTTGAAATAACAAACATGGCAAAACTTATGATAGACAGATGAGTTGTGGCAACAGTGATGTCTCAGATGTCACTAGTGTGCTTGCTTATTTATGTGTACAACCACATCTATAAAAGGAAAAAAGTTTCCAATGTAAAAAGCTCAGACCTTCCTTTGTTTACTGAGATTTTAATCTCCTGATTATAGGCCTGAAAGTAGGTGTTTTAGGAAGTTGAAGGATGTAAATAGGAGTTTAAATGGTAAAACTTCTGCTTGTTGTGACTCTCACAGAATTTAAGGACAGTGGTGCTGGCTAGGAGATGGGGTGCCTGGTGTGAAATCCAGAGATGCACTGGGAGAATGCATTCTTTTTTGCCTGGGAGAAAGAAAAAGGACAAGCCTGCTAGCATTCCCTTCTCTTCCTTGCTCTCGTGTAAGGAGCAAGATAATGTGTAAACATCTCAAGCTGATCTATGGAAACAGTGTGAGAATCTCCACAGCAGCCTATCATGCTAGTAATTCTGTAGGTCTCTGTCATCCCTACAGGTGTTTTCCATGCTCTTAAATAGTAACACTATGTAATAAGGCAAAAAGCAGAGGATGTTAGTACAGCAATATTTGGGGGAAGCAGCAGAATGAGCAGATTGCATTGAATCATTTGTTTTGCCATATGTTCAAAAACTGGCTCCTGGCTAATGCAGGCTGATGGCAGCTATTCTTATCAGCGTGGGTTTTTTGGCCACGTGTGAGACCAGTGTCACTCAGTCCTGAGGACCCAGTCTCAATTGCCCATTATAAACTTCCTGTATGATATCCTGTATGATAAAATTCCTGTATGATTGTGTTTCCTTTTTTCCAGATGAATTCCTATTCATCTCCCTTTCACATACCCTGCTTCCTCATGTACACATTGGAAGTGTGCACTGTTTTACAGAAACAGACCTGCCTGAACATTGGCCTCTACCCTTCTGTTTCTTTCATTTCTTTATGTCAATTAAATCTGTGTGAATTAAGCAGACCTTTGGCACTGCAGAGGGGAGAAAGATACGTATTTAGAATAAGTAGGAAAAACTTGCTTCTTTAAGGAGATTTTCACAACATCCACTTTAGGTCATCATCCTAGGTCTATTAAATCAGTTCTTCCGGGAGGCACTTGTTTTTCTCCCTTGACTATATAAGGAGTTTGTGCTTCTAACTTTGGTTTTCCTGAATCACACTGAGGTTAGGCACATAAGGTAGCTTAGTGCAGATAGCGCAAACTTCTTACAAACATGTAACACATATATAGGTCACAAACATCTACACAGATCAGCTACAATGGGTCTATTGAGATTGCAAATACAGACATAGAAAATGGGGAAATGCCAAAATCAAAACTTTCTAAACACATCCAGTTCCCCCTGCTTGTGAATATGCATGGTAATAGTCTTAATTAATCATATGCTGAGTTTTTTATCAGCTCGCCTGGCTTATTCAGTGCACAAGATGAACCAGTTCTGGGAGCTATTTGGAACTATGTAGTGAAATGGTTTATATGCAGGATTTGGTTTTCCTGCAAAAGTGTAAAATGTGGGTAAGGTCCTTGAATGCAGTCAGGGGGAATTGCACTGTGCCATAATGCTCGCCCAAATTAACGTTGGACAGGCTTTTTGGTGCCTGGCTTTTCAGCCTTCATGATTTTTTAACATAGTTGGCATGGGTAGTACCTCAGCTTTTCAGAAAGAAATGGGGAAAAAAAATTCAGTCCAAAGTACCATATTGATACACACTGACATCACCAGCAGATTTAGGAGCCCTGGATTCAGCACACAGATCTGTGCTACTTGAGTGAATGAGAGAGCCGGTAGCAGTATTAGGTTGTCATTGCTGTTTGAATTCAGACAAACTGTGATTTGGGGAATTCATACATCTACTCTCTCAAGCAGTGCAACTGCAGGAGCAAGTATATGATTTTTAAGTCGTATTACAGTGGTGTTTGGCTTTGCTTTTTAAAGAGTGAACACTGCCTGCCTGGTTGTTGTCTTGACCTGACCACAGGCTCCTTTTTTTAATTGCTGAGTGATACCCTGTGTTCTAGTTATTATGGAAGCCACCCTAGCAGTGCTTGTATTTGCACAGTACTGCAAATACGTGATCGTGAAATGCTTTAGGAAGCTTGAGGATGAGGTTGCTATATAAATATCACAAATGAATACCTGTGTCCGGAGGTAGGACTTGCAACATCCAAATTACATTTTAAAATAGTCTTACAGGTTAGATTTCAATATACACTTTGAGGTGAAGTCTTCTTGCTGAAATAGAGAACAGCAAGTGACATACTTGCTGTCTTAGAGTATATGTCTACTGAGTCTTCAATTGTATTTTCATGCTTATGGGCTGTATTTAAGCAAAATATTCTTGCAGTTGTGCTCTCAGCAGTCTGCACAGCTTCTGAAGTCTACCCAGTATCTCTTTGTCTTCAGTATGCTGCTTGGGTTCTTACTCTCTCTCCCTTCACAGCTGTTCTGTCTCCTGTTCTTTCTTTCCCCTATTTTTTGCAAGCTGTCTGGCAGTATGAATTGTTCAGAGTTCAGTCCATACGTACATGTGGAAGCTTTTGTTTAAAAATAAATCTAGGGATCTTCATATACTTGTACTTTAAGGTGCCAGTTAGTAAGATTGATAATGATGGGATTCTTCCTAGCACCAAAAACCCAATCAAGAAATGTTTCGTATTGATCCATGGGAGGAAATCAGTGCTGCAGTGTGATTGAAGTCATCAGTTACTTTGTGACAGGATTTAGAAAGAGAGCATGAAATAGGGCTAGAATCCAGATATTTTCTGTGTTTGAAATCACTTGTTCAGAGCACCAGAAAACTTCACTTAGGTTCCAGAAAGATGATCTGTGGTTTAAGTCATTGACCTGAGAAAAGGCAATAAAAAGACTTCGGAAGATAAGCTGGATTTTCTTCCACCCTTTTGAATTTGTGCCTCAAATGAGCAAAGGTACACCACTGTTCTCTCTTTGCATTGTAGTGGTGTGCCTAGTACTCTTTGTTGCCATTTGTTTTTCTCTCAGACTTCTTATGCAGATACAGTATGTTCCTCCTAATGGGGACTAATCAGATGGCCATTTGTTAGGGACATTTTCCAGGAAGCTGAGTTCAGCTGGGCATAAGCAACATTTGTTGTATACACTAATTGGAAACAAATTTACAAAAATTTTACTTGCCAGAAGTAATTCTGGCAGGCGCAGAAGATTTAACAGCATCCAACAAGTGTTATTCTTTCAGCTCTAGTCTTATGCATCGCCAAACAAATAAATGATGAAGAAATAACTGATGCAAGGCAATGAATGTTGCTGGATTTCTTGTATTTTATTTACTGTGATTTTTCTAGTCTCCTCAAGTTCTTTTAGCTGCTTTAATCAGGATGCTGCTGGGAACAACTGTCTATATCATCCGTGTGTATTCTGCTGTATTAGTCACTATAGTGATGCAGTTACACCTTGTAGGTGGTGGAGCAGCCTCCTAAGGCAGGGTGGAGGCTTTACCCTGTGCAAAAAGTCAAATTGACTTGGATGTGGAGGTAGAAAAGCAGCGTGGTGTAATGGCTAGAGTGGAGAACTAGGAGCTGGTAAACCCTGAATTCTGTGCCTTTGCCACAGACTTGCTGCATGATGTGGCTATGTCATTTGGTTATGGATTTTTTTGAATCAGTGGCATCCCATTTTTTATTTCACAATGAGCAATAAATATGGGCATAATTTTGAATCCCCAGGCAATAACATGTATCATAGATGCCTGATTGCTGGAGTGGAGCTACACAAATAACCTGCACTGCCTGTTGGAATCAGCAGTCCTGCATAAGAATAGACAGAGTAGCAGACTCCTAGTCTCTGCACCTGTGAAAGGGAATAAAAATTACTGCCTTTGCCTCTAGGTTGATTTGAGACTTTCTTGTTCAGTGCTTGTACGTTTTTGTTTTCATTGTGCCATGGAAATATATATCTGTAAAAAAAATTTAACACTCCAGAAGACCCTTTCCAAATGATGAACAAGAGGTTTGGTGTACTAAGTCCCTTCTCTCCTTTTTGAGTTCTCCTCATACAAGTGGTCACTCTGGGATAATGATCTGGTGGTTAAACACAAGCCAATAGCAGTAATTGAATACTAATCCGTAACTGCCACGGCAGTTTTTGTAAATTCACCTGTGTCTCTCAGGTTTAATACTTTAAGGTTTAAGGGCAAGTTGGCATAACAAAGAAGAATGTGAGATGGATTTCAAAGCTCCATCCAGCACTCCACAAATGCTTTTTGAGGTTTTAGGACCTGGCAAACTCTGCTTAATGATGATGTCTTGGCATAACTATCTGAAGAAGCCATTATTCTACAAGCACTGATGTTTTAATCTTTTGAGGCCCTCTGACCTGTTAAATATGCCTGTGATCTATAAATGTGTAATCCAGCCCCTGTTCTTTGAAATCATCTCTCCTTTTGTGTGAGGGACCATTCTGAAGATCAGAAGCCTGTAAACTTCTTATCCATTTCCAGTGGGAAAGAAGCGAGTTGCTGAAAAAACCCTTTGACCTTCTGGCATGACAAGGTTCCCCAGTCTTCCCAAATATCTTATTTTCTTTCTGATTTAAACATCCATTCTACTCACTTTCTGTCAGTGTCATCATGGCACTGTTTTGCAAATAACTGGCTGATGTTTTACCAGTGTCTGTTCACTCAGTAATATGTTTGTAGGGATGAAGTACAGTGGTCTTGGCATGGTTGTAAATTACTTATTTAATTTTTTTTTTCATCAGAGTAGGTCATTGTAGGAAGAGCTGCAACTTCCAACTTTGAAAGTTCTTGTTAACAGAAACTAAAAACAAACAAAACTGTTCAAGTAGGAGAACAGCTGGATAAAAAAGTTTGTTTGAGAGGATGGTGTTATTTTTCCTCAAAGTGCTACAGTGGTGGACAGTTCTATTGCTCTTCCTTGTGGTTGTGAGTAGAATGGCTCTGCGCAGCCATATTGATTAACAGGTCACTTCTAGGTTGTTCTTAAGTGACTAGAAGCTAATATTTTAAATATTTTTAACTGTGGGGACATAACACCCATGCTTGAGAAAGGAGAAACATTTTCATGTGAGATATTAGTAGGAAGTGCCTTATCTGGATGCTACTATCGTGCGCTTGTCCTCAGTGCTGTTTTGCAGCAGCGAAGGGGCAGTGGGAGTCCCCTCTGTCCCCCCCCGCTCATGCCTGAATGGGACATTCAACATGGGGTTGTGGAAGGTGCTCAGCCACCTCCCTGTGAACCTGTCCCTGCACCATGGGGCTTGCTGCCCTCAGCTGTCTGTGTGTAGTTTCCTGGCAGCCTTTGGCATTGGGTAATCGGTGGGAAGGCATTTTGCCCATTTGGACCTTTCTACCTCCCCAGCCCCCCTGACAAGCTGGATCTGGGGAGGGAATCGATTGTTATTGGATTCTGTTGTGCTTTTTTTTGACATTTGACGGTGCAGGCATCCCATACCAGCTGTGTCTGCCACTTAGTGATCCCGAACTTGAGGATGAGGCAGGCAGTTTGGAGTTACACAGCTGCTGCTCTTCATCTTTCTCTGACATGTTTCTTGTTTGTACCTTGGCTCCTCTGATGAGAGCAGGGTGACCTTGAGAGGCTGACAGCTACCAGAGCTTCACTGTCTCGCCTGGAAGTGGTTACAGGTTGCATCTCTTGAAAAGGTGGAATTTATGTGAAGTCAGTTGCAGACTGATGAAATGCCAAGGAGCTGCCTTGGGATCTGCGATACTCCAAGTTCTACAGCTGCTGGAGGTTGCTCAAGCAATTAAAATTGCATCCTCATTTAGACTGTACCTACCAGTGCTATGTCATGCTTGCCAGCCCCATCCTCATCAGCACCCAGCCCGGCATCGCACTGTCTGACAAGCTTTTCACCCATCATGTGACTGACAAATTTGAGCGAGGGGAGACCATTGTTTTCTTTTCTACCACTGCAATAAATAAAAGTTAGAGGAAAAGTAATGACCATGGCTAGGGATGACGACTGTACCTCTGGAGAGCTAATAGTTAATGCTGGCAAATCAGATGAGTGAATTAGATGCCTTGTTTAACTTGAGTTGTGCTCAGCTAAACTGATTGATTGTCCCTGTATTTGCAGAAAAGTGAAAAATAAAACTGGAGTGTGTAATGTTTTTATTGGCATCTTGTCTAAGCTGAGCATCTTGCTCAGACTTCGAAAGTTTTCGGTAGCATCATTAATGTCAGTACTGTGGAAGAAATGCCTTTGAAAAGTGAAATTTAGCTGTCTGCTGGAATCTTTGCTAAATAGCTAATTAAATTATAGTGGGTTTCTGTGTAATGAGAATGCAATAATTCTGCTCTTTGTTCTAAGCAAACTTTGAGGCAGCAAAATAGGCAAATATTTGCTATCAAGTCAGCAATCTATTACCCGAGGCATAGTTTGCTTGTTCTGATTCTTTTTTAATGTGAGTCTGGCCAATTGTTTTACCCCACAACGCCCTAATGCTTTCATCTCTCCCAGTGCTCCCTCACTGGAACTGTGCTCTTCTGATCATAGATCACAAATTGATGCGAACACATTTGCTTACTGTATGACTAGATTGAGAATGGTGTCCCTTATATGAACTGTGTCTCTTTTGAACTGAACCACTGTAGGCAGCTGTTGTTTGCCACCATAACCTGTCACCGGCTCAACCCCTCTGGCACGTAGGGGAACTATTACCAGGAAAGTGGAGCTGGCAGGGGGTGATGTTTAGGTCTACAGTAAACGTTCTCCTGCAGGAAATGTCATGGGCTTCCCACAGTGAAATTCTCCCCATGCTTTTGCAATGGGCTTTGTGGAATTTGGGGTTTTCTTGTCCCTCTTGCTCTGAAACAGTGTGTGCTCCTAGTCCATTGGTGCAAAGTAGGGTAGCCTAAATTGCCTTCCAGTACAGTATTATGCATTGAAATGCACTAAAAACATTTGTATGTCCAGTTTGTTTCCATGATTTAGTGGGAGGGAACAGACACTTGGACCTGATAGATGGTGATTCCTGAAACCACTCCATTACAGTTGCCTCTGACCAAGCCCTAAATAAAGCCAAGATTTTATTAGGGTGAGTTCTTTCCTGTGGGATGGGTAGGCTATGAGGATTGCAGATTGAAAGGGATAGGGAGAATCTTACCAAATCAGCTTTTTATGGGCTTACGCATTAGAAGAGTTGCTAGAATCAACAATTACAAAAGTGAAAATGCTCTATATGGAAAAAAAAAAGTATGTAAATGGACTAAAGCAAAACAAAATCTGCCTTGCATTTTAAAGGAGATCTATGTTTAAAAAACTGCAGGCTTTGTTTGAAGCTTTAGAAATTTCCATCACTAGTTCATGCCTCTTAGTAGTGGAATTCTGGCATTTGTGTGATAAGATGAAGGCTGTAGAATGCAATTTTAATTTGTGAGGAATTAGCTTTTCATTACTTCAGATTATTTCTGCTTTGAAACATAGGGTTAATGAGCATATATCAAGGCTCTGTAGTTTAGTGCAAGTGCTACAGTTCATCCAATTTAGAGAGACAAGAAGAAATAAAAGGGAAGTGGAATTAGCACAAGGAAATTATACAGATGTGCAAATGACAGCTTCTGAATCCTTAGTGTGAAATTTCTCTTCAAGGTTCATGCAGATCCTCAAGGGATGGAGCATTTTGAAATGATTAGCTCTTCACATAGTAAAGCCTTCTTCCTTGCAGTCATGGCAACGACTCAGCAGCTCTTCTCTTTCCCATCTCCTGTACCTTGGCAACAGGAGTGCTGCAGGTTTTGAATCTACTTCTGGTTGGCTCTTCAGCTGCCCAGTACAAATTCTGAGTTAAGGTAACTTTTACAAATGTAATGACCCATTTTAAGTGATGAGAAAGGACAGCTGCAAACTGAGAAATCAGATCGTGACCTGGCTTGGTTCATCTTACCCTTCAGGTCTTGGGATACAGCAAGAGAGATGAATTTTACCTGGTTTGGAGCCACCCTTGCTGGCAAAAAGGAAACTAAAATTGGCTTGGTTAATACTTAAAAGTGGAAGAAGATAAAATCTTCATTTCTCCTAGAACTTTATAGTCAGGGTTTTTTTCTGTTTTTATTTGGGTTTCTAAATTGTATATTCTTTTCTTCAGTGTTTCCCCAGTATCCGTAATTTCACAATCAGTCTCTTGTCGCTGTTGTGTTTGCATGGTCATTCTTAGTAGCAATCTGTCTTTAATTCTGAAATTTGTCTTGGCCTAGTAACTGCTAGAGTGCTGGTATTTCCATGTAGAGTTACCTACTAAGTGTGTTAGCTACATGGAGACTTAAACATAATTGGAAAACCATTGGGCTGTTGCCCCATTTAATATACATGTCTGTTAGCCATGCAAAGCATTTGTGTCATTGTGGTAGGTTGACCCTGGCTGGGCGCCAGGTGCCCCCCAAAGCTGCTCTATCACTCCCCCTCCTCAGCTAGACCGCGGAGAGAAAGTATAACAAAAAGGCTCGTGGGTCAAGATAAGGACAGTTTAATAAAGTGAAAGCAAAGGACATGTGCGCAAAAGCAAAGGAAGACAAATGATGTTATTCTCTACTTCCCATCAGCAGGCGATGTCTGGCCACTTCCTGGGAAGCAGGGCTTCAGTACACATAGTGGTTGCTTCGGAGGATGAAAATGCCCCCCCTTCCATCTCTCTTTACTCAGCTTTTATAGCTGAGCTGACGTCATATGGTATGGAATATCTGTTTGGTTAGTTTGGGTCAGCTGTCCCGGCTATGTCCCCTCCCAAGATCTTGCCCGGCCCCAGCCTGCTGTTGAGTGGAGCGAAAATGTTGCAGAGACAGCCTTGATGCTGTGCCAGCACTGCTCAGCAGCAGCCAAAACACTGGAGTGTTATCAGCACCTTTCTAGCTACCAATGCAGGGCACAGCACTACAAGGGCTGCTATGGGGAGAATTAACTCCATCTCAGCCAGACCCAATACAGTGATCTTCTGGGATAAGTATTCTTCTGGATTCCTGTCTCAAACCATTTATTAAAATTTTACCACTTGTCTTTGGTGTGAATTTTCAACAGTTGAAAGACAGTTATCTGGCATCTATAAAATAAATAAGGAGTGTAGTTGGAGCAGGAGATTAATTTTTGGTATAAATAAGTGGTTTTTTCTTGCTGTTTGTCATTTGGTGAGAGAAGTGTCTTTAAGTTGAAGGACTTCGTAGAGAGACACTGCATTCATCTACATGATCCCAACTTGACCGAAGTAAAGGAGGATTTCTCAGGGCTGCCCTACCACACTCTTCAGAGAGAAAAGCCTTCCACAATTTTTTAAATTTGACTTCTAAGGACTGTCACTGCATCCTTCTGAGAAGATATTGCAGTAGATTTAAAACATAACCTTTTTCCTGTCGGTGGCTTTCAGATCAACAGGTTAACAAATTAAGGTGGCATTTGTCCCTTGTCTTTCTTACATATAAGTCTAAATCATAGTCAGCAGATTAAAATAATTTAAATAATTTCCTGCTTAATGTAAAAGGAATAAAGAGGGAAAAGTTAGCTGCTGCTGTTGAGGTCAATTTGAGACAAGAACAGCCAGAAGTAAAAGGAGAGCCTGGAGCCCATTGTCAATAATGAGGCAACAAGAAACCAGAGTTGCCTCCTGCACTTCTGCATTTCCAGGTGCCTTGACCATCTCCTCCTCTTTCAGAAATGGTGTGAGGCAAGTGGTGTGGAGGAAGTTTCTGAAGAAGTAGATAGTTTTGCATTCCAAGACTGTGAGTCTGACATCTTCCACAAGATCTTACACTCAAATAACAAAGTTGGGTTTGTTTATATATATTTCTCATCAGTCTTTGTAGTTGGAACAAAGACTTCAAAGACTGTCCATATGGTCAATGCAGAACGCAACTTCATTGCTGAGGATGTACACCTTCCCCATAAACCTCAAGCCTTCTTCTCCTGCTTTGGATAGGATGCTGCTTAAAAAAGTCCCTGAAATGTGCTTGGCATTGTGAGATTCAGCAAGAACATAAACTGCTTTGAATAAATCAGATAATCTGAGCCAGATATTGTAGATCAACTGCATGATTGAAACTGGGGTTTATTACTGATTGAATGCAAACCTTTTTATTTGTGTCTACTAAAAAGCACCATAAAAGGTAATGGTAATGTTGCTAAGGAACAGTTTACCTGCCAAATGTATCTGCGTGATGCATGAGGTGACCATGGGAACCAATTTGGTGGCAATTATTTAAAGAAAACCTTGCAGTGAAATTATTATTGCATGTATACTAAATATTTCTGCAGTTGCATTTGAAAAACTTGTTTCTGGGAAAAGGTATAATAACTAGAAATCCATTTAGAGAGAAGGGTCAGCATAGGTCCTGCATAAAAAATACATTACTAGAGACAGGTTTTTTCATGTATATTTTATAAACCATGTTTTGAAAATAAATAGGAAATCTGTTTTGGGTTATCAACTTTGTGCAAATTTAAAATGGTTTGGTATGTATTCCTAGGGGACTCAGTCTTTTGCCTGATTTCATTTTTCTTAAAAAATTAATTACAGGTTGCTGTATTCCACCCAGAGAACTTATTAACTATGTCTCTCCAAAGAGTGCTTGGTTCTCATGAGATAAAGTGCCTTAGGCTAAAAGCTGCTGATTCCATTTCTGATTCATAAAGAAATTTTTTAAACTTATTTTTATCCTTAGTGACATTTTTTCATGAGTGATAACTAATAGCACTACGTTAGGATCAAGGCTGTTATGATATTGTCTTATAAAGGAAGCATACACTGCACAAATGATTCTTCAGGGGTTGAATTTTACTTGAAAGGTTATGTACAAAGATTATTTTCAATCATATATGTGCAATTCAAAGATAAAATTTCAAATGTGCTATAAACATTGAAACTGTAGGAAAACCTCCTATTGCTTGAAACAATTTTTATGGAATATATTTACTTAGGAGTTGCCCTTGAGATGCTACCGAAATACATGTCCAGTAGCATTCTACCATAAACCCATTATGGTACCATTACCATTTTAACCCAGTAATGAATTATATAGGAAATCTGAGATAATAGGTGATGTAAGATTGCATTAGAATTTGTTCATTTTTCCAGTTATGGCCAAGCTGATAACTATCGTCTATATCTCTGTAGAGTAATTAAGAAGGAATCATTGTGAAGAATTTTTAATGGCAGGTAGAGTTTGTTTGGATAATTAAGAGAAATCTCAGTGTCAATAGGGTGAGAGTGATTGTGTTTCACATAAGAAAATACAGAAAATTGAAGTTCTGTATGGTTCCGCATGAATACTTGTATAGATCTGCTTTTAAAAAGATAGAGGTTATTTCATCCTTAAATGACTGTAATTGGGCTTGCCTTGTTTTTTTGCTTTTAACTCACTTCAGGTTGCATGGCTTAGTCTCACCCTGTCTCTCTGCAGCTCTCTGGCCAAGAATGATGTAATACCAATTCCAAGTGAATCAGTGTGTTTCAGAAAGAGGCTTCAAGTCTTGTGTATGTTCATTTACAGACACTGTGATTCATGCTGGGG
>VYZV01016882.1:12862-50485 GCA_013401275.1 Pandion haliaetus | reverse complement strand
TTAAAAAAAAACAAACCACCTTTTCCAAGCTCATATGTGGAAGGTGCATTAAGCCTGTATATATTTTTGTTTTGTTATATTTATTTAATTATTCCTGTTCATCGGTTCAGGAACTAGAACAGACTTGTTCAAAACTCTTCCCACCATTTGTTTTCTGTCATCTTACATTCATTGCATGTTAGCAACAGGTGTCAGGTTTATGGTTCATCACCCAAATGCTTAGATGATCACCCACTCCATCGCTAACTAAGCCCAGGACTGTTTGGGTGGATTTGGGCACATTCAGTACAACAGGACGTAAGGTTACATGTCATATGTACATAGACTGCAACTGTGCTCTTGGCTCATCTAGATAAATGGCCTTGTGTTTTGGAAACATTTCACTGATGTAAAATGCCAATCTGGTTGTCACTGACTGTCCACTTCCATGGCCACTCTGGCTGAACAATCCTATCTGTAAGCAGCACTGATCCTTACTTCTTTTTTATTTGTTATTCAGGACCCCAATGTGTCCTTTTTGAGTCTCTTATTAGGCTGACATAAAAGTAATTGTGACCCAGCAGACACATGAAGGACAACTGATTCCTGATACTCTGCAGTTAACCTTGAGATGGACGAGGGTGGAAATTAGCATTATGGCATCTAGAAGTTGAGATACCACACTGGGAAAAGAGTGGGGAATAGAGTTTTACCTTAGCTTAGCTGGCAGACTTGCATTGCCAAAGCAGTTAGGTATAATCCTGTAAGGTGACGCTGATTACAGAACCAAACTAATTTTCTACAGCCTTCAACTTAATGTTTCATGAGACTACTGGGAGAAATTTTGTTGTGCTGCAGCAGCTTATTTCTTTTCTAACAAAATAACCACCCATAGAGGCAGCATTCAGAGTAATAAGCTGAGTCATGGTCATTCTTTGTAATGATTAATTATTTGAAAATGAATTTTAGATTTGTGATGTATCTTTTCCTGCTGTTTGTAACTAAGTGGTTGAACACTGTGAGTAATTCTGTCTAACTTATGCTAGTGCAAGTGGAGCAGCTGCTCTGTATTTTCAGTGTTCCAAATAATAGAAGAAAATTTGCATGTAGGAAAAACAGGTTTAATATCCTAAACCCTTTGTATGAAAAAAGGAAAACTATATGCAAAGCATTACATTTTTAAAGTGGCACAAGGCATTTTTCATCTACTCTTACTTGCAACCTGTTGGAAGGTCTCATGAATCGACTTGTGTGTGCCTCTGTCCATTTATGAATGCAAGAGGGCACAAAGGTGGCACATAATAGCTGTAAAAGTCCAAGATAAAATACCGCTGGTAGATGGGAATTACATTTTGGATGGCAATGAGCAGACCAAAGCACTTTTTTTTCCCCTCCTCTGAACTGACAATAGCAAAGGGACTGTGGACAAACTTGGCCAGTTCTGCAATGTGATTTCCTAATAAGGCAAGTTCCTAAAATGTAACCAGTTTTAGAGCCCCTTTCCTTGCATGATTCAAGCTCAGCAAAAGGACAAGAGCAAGTCCTTTTTATCTAGCAATATACTCCTTTTGGATTACAGCTTCTTTGAAAATCCAACCCTTGGTTATGTGGGGTTAAAAGTACCATGTCCTCTTATCTGAAGGGAGAGAAGCACTTACTGGCTGAGCTAAGACTTTCATATTTGCAAAATGATTCAAGAATCTCACTTGGAAAGCTCTATAGAAGTGTCAGATGTTATTATGTACCTCGTTGTTCCAAATGACAAGAAGAAAATTACTGAAAGTAAGCCATCATTTTTGTGAATCAGAGCCCTCCCACTTCTTACCACTGCTTAGCAATTTTTACGCCAGAAAAAGGAAGGATTTCTTTAAAATCACAACTGTCATGAATGATGATTCCCAGCCCACACCTGGCTTTTGGAATGCTACATTTCTGAAGCTTTAGGTGCATCTTTCAGCTCTTTGCAAGAAAGTTGTACAACTTCTGTAATTTTACCCAAAAAATTACTTTCTGAAAAAAATGCCTTTAGAAGGAACAAAGACTGCCAAAGAGTAACCTGTTTAAGTTCAAAAGACAATCTGAAAATGTGGCTTTTTTCTGTATAGTTGCTGACGTGTGATTGCTTCAGGTGTCAGTTTAGCTCTGTTCAGCTTTTCACTATCAGCACAAGATGCAGATATGAGACTGAATAACTAACTGTGCTTCAGTTACAAGCTAAATATATCTTGCCACTCTGGATAGCCATGGAAATGATGAATACACTAATTTTTTCTATGAGCTGTGTGGTCTGTTTGGTTTCATTTCTGTGTGAGAATTAGGTAAACACCTCTTTAAGAGAATTTTCCTGTTTTATTAAAAATGTGGGGAAGTGGCTCCCAGCTGCCTTCAGCTTTGAACCTTGGGTGTCTGGGTAGGCATGTGATTTTTATTTTACAGAATTGTGCAAAACCTCTTTCTGGCTCCTGAAGGCTTTGATGTTGTACAGGTTAAATGCTGTTAGAAGACCAGTGTATTTCCATGGCTGATCCCAAGTACATTTCCAGCTTTGTGGAAACAAGAGACTCCCATGTGCAGGTTTATAAGTACTGCTCCCTTTTGCACTCCCAGCACCAATCCAGCCAGCGGCAGCACCCACTTGGGGCCATGTCTGCTGCCATGCGAACCTCTCTGATTTTTAGCACAGAATTTTTTTCCAGCACTTTTTCTAATAGGATCTCAGAAGCATTTGCAAGTCCAGTGGGCACACAGCTGCACTGTGACAGAAGATAATCTTATCAGGGAGTAAGCTGAGAGGAAGGTGAAGTGACAGGCAGTGCTGCCCACTGTGAATCTAACACCCAGTCGATTCTTCTTTTCCATGGGCTTTGCTTGTGGACTGGTACGTTAGCTTCAGGGTTAGGGGTTTGCATCATTGTGACTCCATATATAGTCAGCGGTGATTTGTGTGCTCTCAGAGGATGATTTGTGGAATATAAGGAGGAGCCTCCACTCTTTATGGCATATATTGGGAGTGTAACATGAGAGGGCTAGAGCTAGACAGTGCAACGGTCCCACCTTCTCTGTCTGTCTGCATCCCTTCTGCTTTTAGAAAATGGGAAAGATGGCACAGCCACACCTCCCAACCATGTGGAGAATAAACACAGTAAAATCAGCTAGGTACTTCCAAATGTCTCCTAATTATTAGCAGCAGGTTTGGAGCCTGTGAGTTATTTTTCCAAGTTTACAATGAGCTCTACCGTAGAGAGCAAAATGTAAGGATCTAAAATCCCTGTTCCAGACCCCCCTGGCTGAGCATTGTGCTGTCATGGCAGTAGACTAGCAAGGAATCTGTACTTAATCTTCAGAGAGAAGGTGATTCTGGTTTTCAGTAATTAAAAAATGTATACATTTAACTTGCCATCTTCTGGCTTGCTCTCTCTGGTCCTGCTTCAAGCAGCTACTTGAAGCCTGGAATGATTCCAGGGGTTAGCAGGAGTTTGACAAACAGCACATTCAGACATTCAGGCTATTTTTAATTTAAGGAGAACACATTTGGGTTTTTCTTTTCTTTTTCTTTTTTTTCTAAAAGTATTCTTAAATTAAAAATTGGCTTTTTTTTCTTTAAAAAAACAACAAAACCTGCCAAACTGTTCTTGTACTGCTGTCTTAATACATTTGTAGCGTCTCTACCACCCCCTGCCAGTCCATGCTGCCACGCCTCCGCGGGCACTTCAGCTATGTCCTTTATAGGACTTCTGGCCTTTCAGGCAAATGTTGCACAGGCCATTCTCTGTTGTTGCTGCAGCTCCTGGGCAGACAGAATTAGCCTTTGAAACAGCTGTATGGCAGACAGAGAGGGAGGCAGGGACTGGATGTCATGCTGTAACTATCTACTATTTCCAGAGAACTGGAATGAACCGAAGTTAGCCTTCATACATACGAGATTATTCTGACCTGCAGTGTATGATCTGAAATGAAATCATACAAAAATAAATATTCCAAAACCTAAAGACAATGTCTCATTGCTCCTGTCTGCAAGCTCTTGGGTCTGGTTGCTTGTTGTGCCAGAAAGAGAGTCTTTCTGTCATTCACAATTTTTCTCTTTCCTTTTGCATTATTTTTCTGACCAGCAAAGGCTTCAGGGTTGATTCCACCCTCCTTCAGCAGCTTGACAATGCTGTAATTCCAACATCATCTGAAAGCATATGAAGGGTGTAACGGTCTCAAGGGTTTGGCCACTTGCTGCTATGTACCATGTCAATAGGATGTGTTCATGTTTGCATATCATATGAAAATTTCTAGAGAGCAAACACTCTTCGAGGTTAGGGCTCATAGCAAGTGCATCTGCATTACAAATAATTAGGAGTTCCCTTCAAGAGGTCCTCTGAAGGAAAATTACGTATTTCTCTAAGGGAAGTCCAAGTGAAGTTTGTTACTCCAGCCATGGCGGAGAACAGAAATGCAGGGCATGAAGCAGCGGCACTGCAGCGGCGTGGTGGTGTGGGCAGGCAGCCTGTCCCCAGTGCTGCCCTACCAGGCCAGATCAAAGCGGAAAGGTGAAAATTGTGAAAGGCAAAGAGGGAAAGAGAAGTAGTGCACAGAGCATAGTGCTGTTGATGGGCAGTGGGTCTGGAGGCTTTGCAGGTGTGTTTCTGGTTTCGGGCAGCACCTGTTGGCCTGGAGCCTTGCTATATTCTGAGTGTAACTTGTTTATTTACTAACCTACAAGAACTTTGTTTTTCTGAACAAGGCAGGTGACTAAGGCACGGCACAAGTAACCTGTCCTAGCAAATAGGAACACACAGAGAGATTCATTAGCAAAGAAAATTACTGGCTTCTGGTAAGACATTTTCTAATAGGTTGGAACACTGGATTTAGCTAGAATAGCTGGGTTTTGGATCCATCTTCAAGACAGTAGAGCTGCCTGCAGCTGTACCATATCCCTTCCACCCACTACTGGAAGAGATTGGCATATGGGATCAAGCTGATGTAATTTAGCTCATCTTAAAATATTCAATAGCCGAAGATTGCTGAAGTAATCACTCCTCCTCTACTGATTACAGAAAATCCCTACAGGGTTTGTCCCCTTTTGCTGCCTCTTGTCAAATTGCAGAGCAGGCAACACTCAACTCTATTTATAGGTCTTTTGAACATGATTAATTGGGTTTTTAAGTGGGTCAGTTTCTTCCAAAATTTCTCTCTTAGTTCCACTTGCACTTGCAGCCATCCACCTGTGATGCTTTGTTTTCATAGTATCATCTGAAACTCTTTTCTCATTTGATGCACTGTTCTGATTTTATTCCTCAGTTTTATTTGCTGCTTGCCTGTGCAGCTGTATGATCAAATTGCTTTCCTGTATTAGATGTGCAAATAGCCGTTGAGCACTACAGATCCTTTACTGACCTCCTGCTTTGCAAGTGATACAGACACTCTAGAGGATTCTTGAGCCAGTTCTGCAGATAGCCCAGTCTTGCTGCCTGTTTGGATACTTTTGTTTGGTTTATTTTTAATACTATCCTAAGGTAAAATATTTTTTCATGGTTTGTCAAACAAGATTATGGATTTGACTGTAAAACTATGACTCAGCCTTCGTTTTTCTTATTAAGAATGATCCTGGAGGAAAAGTGCAAATGAAAATGTCAGATCTGTCATAAATAATGTAAAAATGACAGCCAGGAGGAGAGGTCTCCCAGACCCTCTTTCTATCCACAGACACAGAAAAGAAACCAGTTTTGGAGGGCTGGGTCTGTGGCTTGTGCAAAGTTTTATCATCCTTTTTAACTTTATTGCATTTAAGTGTTTACATCATCCAGGTATCTAGTCCAAATACCTAATTTTTGCCTTTTATTTTGGAGGAATATATGTCATCATTATTCATTGTTTAGCCAGCAACTAAACATTTCAGCTTATAACTCCTATTCTTAGTTGATTCTATGAACATATTTTATCTCCCTAGATATTCTATTTCCGAAAGCAATGCTATATCCAGAGTGCAATTAAACTAGTAATCCTTTGCTCTCTGTTTTGTTGGGAAGCCACTTTTAAAGATTTAATGTCTCAAAAAAGAAAAATTACAGTGGACCAGCGGTAAAAAATTAAATCCTTGACAGTTCTTCAGCACACAATATATAATGCTGTTGATAAGCAGTCTGGTCTGTTGTAGTTGATAGTGTGGGGGCACAGAACTGTGTTGCCAGTTACAAACATCTGATTTCAAGGGCATGCTCAAATACTAGCCTAGTAACAGGGATGAGGTAAGAACGTGTTATACACATAATGATCAGAAGTGCCAGAAGCCTTGAATTTAATGTCAGTGCCAGTTATAAAATGTAGTGGGAAACAAATGAAAACAAACATTTCTTCTGTCATCTTTTCTCTTTTAAGGAGGAGATTCTTACTGGGGAAAACCTTTCAAAGATGAATTCAAGCCCAATTTGTCCCACACGGGACGTGGTGTTCTTAGTATGGCCAATTCGGGACCCAACACAAACAAATCGCAGTTGTAAGTAGTCACTTGCTTTTTGTGGTTTATTGTTTCCCTCTAGACACCGTGTCTTACTCTGTTAAGAAAACAAATGACATTTTATGAGCTACTCTTTAAAGTTCAGTCAAGTGAAATATTCTGTCGAGTGCTGCATATTGAAATCAGGGTAGCTACAGCTGCTGTTACCCAACCTAAGAGCAAAGTGAAGCACGGCAAGAAGAACTGTAGGTTTATTATATCATCATTAATATGTCTTTTCTGTTTTTATGATTTGAAGTTTTGTTACCATAGGTCAGCACTTCAGAAACTCTCCAAGACTCAATTTTGGAGTTTTAGAAAGCAGGCATTCTTTATTGCAGCACTGGGTGCACAGGGGATCAGTCCACCTATCGTGCATACCAATTCTTTCAACTGTTCTGATTATATACAAAATGGATATACATATTTATGATTTTTCCTGGAAATAGTTAACATATTCATCTAAATTCTGGGAACTCTTTAATGTATGTAAATATCCTTGGCGCAGGCAGACTCAAGATCTTCGGTGGTCTTCAGGAGTCCTCTAATGGTCTTCGATAGTCTTCCTCACTTGTCTGCTAGTTGACCCTTTTCTAGTGATTCTGCGCAGTGGGACACTTTACATGTTTGATACAGCTTATCCTAAAGAATGTTTGTTAGTAACTCTACTATCTATCTTTTCTTGATTTACATTCTTTTGACAAAAGGGCCTAAGGTTCTTATCTTCTCAGGGAATTGCAAGGTTGGCCAAAAGCAGTTTTCTCTGGTATCTTATACATTTTGCAACACACAGGATTTCTTATCCACCACTAGTCAGTATAACAAAGCCACCACGCTCTTTTCTTAAGATGTAAAACATCTTGTATCAGTTTTTGTTAATTTTCATCAGTGTCCCCCCAGTGTTATCCCCGTGAGATCATTACACCTCTGCACTCTGTTTAAATTTAGCCCTGTATTGAACTTTTTGAAAGGGCTTATTGAAATTAAACATATAATCTATGGAAATGTTGTTTCTTTTTTCTTGCCTGATTTTAAATAAAAGAGAATAGTGTTGAAATGTGTAGAACCCAGACATGGCACAGTGCAGAATCTGGCACTGAGAATGGCTTGTTCTTCAATGTATGAAAGCAGAACGAGGACTAACATGAGGAAAAAATTAATGAAGAAGCAGGAAGAACAACGAATGAAATTTAAAGATACTGAAGTTGTAATAACCTTCTTTATGTGTAACATTAATACAGGTGTTTGCCTGCAGTCTTTTGAAAATGTTCTGTGTCACTTTGAGCCAACTATTTCTTGGTTGCTCTCTACGTCCTGCAATAGAAAAAAGTTATACTTTCATTGCGAGCCCCAGGAAAACCAGTGTGTGTGTGTGTACGGTACTGTGTGTTGGGACTGGGGAGGGAGGGAGGGGGTTCTTGGTGTTGGTCTTCATGATGCTAATTATTATTATGGCTTGTAAATTATGCAGTACTGTGGTTAGCTTTAATTAAAAGCAAGTGCTTGTGTCAGGGCCTTTAGTAGGTTTACTCATGTACTTAAGGCTAAGCACGTGTTGGGCAGTTTGCAGGATCGAGTTGCTGTAGAGCTTATTTTAGATTTGAATGTTATTGCCAGCACTCAGGTGCTAAATTAGCGGAGAGTAGAGGCTTTTTTTTTTTTAAAAAAAAAAGGGATTCTAGAAACAGACTTTATAGAGACAGTTCATGAGTGATATGCCATATTGAGTCACATCGTCTGCTGCTGTAAATGTGATCATATGTTTCCCTAAAGTTTGCAAATGAAATATGAAATTGCTTTATATGTGAAGTCCTTGAGAGACTCCAGCTGCCTGTATTTATAAAGCTTCCTAGGCACTGTTTAGGCACTTCTGGCAAATGTTGTGACCTTAGGAACTGGGCAAATAGCTCTCCCCATAGGTGATAGGCACTGCAGTGCAGAGTGAGCTGGGTCCCCTGTGTAAGGTGATGCTCAAATAATGCTCAGGACATCTCCTCCGGGATCATCCCGTGTTACATTAATTCCATTGTCCTTAATTTTATTTTGACTGCAGTGATGGATGAGAAGCTTTCTCTGTATATTTTCTACTGCTCAGATTTTTTTTATTACAATGCTACATAACTGACCACTGGATAATCTTAAGTATTGGATATCTCGGAATACAGTGGTGGAAAGTACCCGTGCACAAAGCTAAGTTGTAATGTTTGCCCTGTGTAGGAGTTTGCATTCTGCACAGCATCTCAAAACTTTCCTAGGGCAAACTACATCTTAAGAGATTGTCTGGCAGATTGCAGCCCCTCCTATTTGCAATCTTATAACTTCCCGAGGCAGTTGCTTATATGGAAAAGTGCTTTTGGAATGCTTATATATTTTTAGCTGTCTCTAATGTAGTGTAACAGATGGAGACAGGGAGGAGAGCCAGCACTGCATGTCCAGCCAAGATGGGCCATCGTGGTCTGCAGACCACAGCATGGAAACCTCTGTCTCATACGCTTGTAGTCCAAGTCTTCTAAAGAAGCATTAAGCTTTAGAGAAAAGTTTTAGTAGTAAAGGTTGCTTTGGACTTGGTATTTCAGTTCCCACATTTAAGTTTAAAAATAAAACCCCCAAAATTAAAAGTCCAGTTAATTAAAAATTTAAAGTCCAAGTTTCACAGGTTTTCATTACTTTTGACACTTTGAAGTACTCTTCTGCCATGTTTGTATCTGAGGCACAAATTTGCTCTGTCCAGAAGAGAAATGGATCACCTACAGGCCAATTTAATGGAAGAGAAACACAAAAAGTAAATATCCTAAAAGACAGAAGGTTACATTGGCAGAGACTGTTGTGTTATCTAACTGTATATGCTGGATACAAGCTCCCAATCATGCACAAGAAATGTGCTTCTCAAGCAGGATGCACGTCTCCCTCTCCTGCATGAGCTTCCCAGGGTCTGCATGGCCAAGGAGGCAGATGCTCAGATTAATCTTGGACTTTGTGCAAGTCACCATGCTTGGAGTACTGTTTAGGGATGTTAGTAAGGTGTAAAAATGAGAAGGCAAAACTCCAGAAAACCAAGACAAAATTCACAAAACAGAGGAGTTAAAGGAGGTTTGGCCAGCAGGCCTCCCAGAGAGGAGCCAGAGAGGGAGAGAGGCTTGTCTTTTCTCAGAGAGCTTTTGCATACACTTTCCATTTTTAAGCATTACTGGCTATTGCTGAGTGTCAATGAGATAATATGCTAACTGTTATGTCTTTATTCCTTCCAGCTTCATCACATTCCGCTCTTGTGCATATCTGGACAAGAAGCATACAGTTTTTGGAAGGTAAGTGAAGTATATTACGGGCAGCAGTATAGCAGACATGCTCTCCTGTGTGTCTGAAGCCTAAAGAGAAGGATCTAGTGACTGTTGCAGTTGGACTGGAGCAAAATCCTGGCTCACAATCCAGTTCTCTTGGTCATGAGTAGGTGGCCAGCATCACATCAGTGCCAGTCATCAGGCTCTGCCTTTTTTTCTCCTTCCACCGCTGTAAGTTGCCTTACTTCCCTTCTGTGGGTGGCCCTCCAGGGAGTCATGAACAAAGTAACCATCATCCTGTAACCAACCATGTTAATATTTGTGCATGCTAATTTCTGGGACACGAGGGATTACCTCTTCAAAACTACTTTCATCCTCTTATGAGCTGTCAACCAGGAAATTAGTCATGACAGGGCTGCTCTTCATCATGCCATGGAACATAGAGCTTCTGCACAGGTTAGGTCTTTTGGCCCTTTTATTCTTTTTTATTCTATTCTTCTTTTCTTTTATTCCTGACAATTATCATCTGTATAATATCTGTATGTTTGTGTGCATGTGTGTGTGTACATACATACATGCTTATGTGGGTATATATAAAGATACTACCAATGCCAAGACTTCTTTATAAAGAAGTCTCTTCCAGAAGTCTTCCAGTCAAGCCCTCACATGATAAAGATCAAGGTATTTATTACAGAAGATACTAAAAAATCTTTATGTTACGGTTTGTTCTTTGCTTTCTCTGCTGCAGGTACATGGTATTTACCAAGTCATACATAGCTGTTGTGACAAAAGCCTTGGTGCAAATGGCAGGAAGGGGAATTCTACTAGCCTGCTTCATTGGTAGCTCCTGAGGATTTTAAAGTCTTTTTTAAATGAAGATTTGTTTTTTATTCTTTTCATAGTTTTATCTGTTTGAAAGGCAACAATTGAAAATAAATGCATGTGCTGTTTATTTTGATTGGATGTCATACAATTATGCTGCACAATGAAAGTGATATATTTAATCCATCTTTTCTGCCTGTGAGTTCTTGAGGCAGAAGCTGGCTTAATTTTAAACAATTATTTTAGTGCTGTTAGTTCCAATACTGATCCTGCAATAATTGCACCCTTTGAAATACATTTCTTTTTCCTTTCTCAGGTCTGTCCTAGAAATTTTAAAAGTTCCCTTGTCATTTGGTGAAAGCAGATAAATAAAGCAAATTCTAATACTGAGAGTGAGAGCAAGTATATTCTTGGAGGAGTTACATTACCCATATCTTAAGACTATTTCACTTAAGCTACAATTTGAATCTTCCTTGCAAAAATCCCATTAAATCCCATACAGTAATGCTGTTAACCTGAGCTTGCCACCTCATCAAATAGTATTTGGGTTAGGACAGCTCAGCTGAAAATGTCACTGTTCTTCAGTTCTGGATGCAACCTGGCTTCAGTGAGCATCCTGTATGGTCCTCTAGTGTCTTTCCTGTGTTTCCCCAGTGTGCTCCAGTTTTGCCATAAGTCACCAGGAAAGAATTTTAGAGAGTAGCTGAGCTTACTGCAGTGGAGGGAGTGTGCTCCCAAAAGCCTTCACACCGTGTGTAACATCTCAAGTACCTTATGAGCAAAATAGCTCAAATGATGTTTTACACTGTACCTTGCCCTTTAGAGAGGAATTACTTCAGTCCAAGTAAATCTGGTTAAGTGTATATATCAGAGATTTACAGCAGTTTTAGCACAGACTGTCTTAATTTTTTAATTGTTCCTGCTACTACAGAAGTCTAACTTAGTTGCCAGAGCAAAGAAGTGGTGCTGCTTTCTCAGCACTGCAAACATTCTTAGCTGAAATACGAAGGAAAAATTTTATTAAAAATGTTGGCTTAGAGTCATATTTGATTCCCTGCATGAAAACTGAGTGACATCTTCATATGAACACATAGCAGGTGAGTTTTACTCTGGACTCTCTTGCATGTAAATAAAGATTAATTCAAAGAATGTAAAAAATGAAGATGCTGGGATAGATGCCTTCCAGTCACTCTATATTAATCTACAAATTGAATCCCCAAGTAATTGAATTTACCTACAAGTTTAATAAAAAAGGCTGATGTGTGCAGCTCTTAAGATCTTTATTCTCTCATCAAAATCCTTCAGCTGTTTTTATCTGCATTCGTTTTTAAAAGCCAAAAGATTCTAGACATTGTATCTCTAGTGAAACTCCAGCTTCAGTTTAGTATTTTAGATCCTGGTTGTTTCCAGGATTTGGTGACTCTATCTGATCTCAAACTGTATAGCACAATAATATCTGGGAAGCATATCTAGTAATAATATCTAGGTTTAAGAATAGAGTGAACCCATTATATCAGAATTCTTTGTTTCCATGAATGTTAAACTGCATTGTCTTAATTCGATGCTTACTGGCCTGTTGTGACTTTCATACAGATTTGAGGATTACTTATTTCAGTTAATATAAAAACCTACATACTCTGATCTCAACTGTACCTCAGCTATTTCTGTGCGGCTCTGGTTCATGTTAGTGAGTGTCACATGTATCTTTGAGAGCAGAATTTGACCTGTTTGTAATTTGTGTAGAACTTTTCAGCAAGCTTTCCATACTTGGAGAACAAAAAAGAGTGAAAGAGCAATCATTCCCCACCCCTTTCTTTATTTTTGGTCCTGTGTGGGATGGAACATTGAAAAGTTCCTTCTCTGGAGCTGCATCTTATTCATGTCCTCACTGGTTTGAAACACAGTTTTTGCGTAGTGGCAGCTATTAATGTTTGATGTTTGGCTGCTAAGTATGTTTGGAAAACACACCAGCTTCAGGCAGTGGGACTGTGGAGAGG
This sequence comes from Pandion haliaetus, assembly GCA_013401275.1. Taxonomy (NCBI): domain Eukaryota; kingdom Metazoa; phylum Chordata; class Aves; order Accipitriformes; family Pandionidae; genus Pandion; species Pandion haliaetus. Next base: position 37,928 of record VYZV01016882.1, on the reverse strand, counting down.
TGGCACGTGTATGGCTTGGTGCACTGGAATTTTCAAGTCTCAGGAGAAGGCTGCAGCTGGAGGACAGGGAAGGCATCTTGTCCTGATTGTGCTGCCCACCATGGCAATAATGAGGATGGAAGTTACTGAAAATAAAGGAGATAATTTGGCATGGGTGGGGAGCACAAACAAAGGCAGAGAGTGAGAGAAGGATGCCTTCCCTTGGAGGTGTGTTGCAGGCTGCACAGATTTCCTGCTCCAGCAGAGCTGCCTAGATTAAATTAGTAATTACCATTTCTAGTAATTACCATTTCTCCTGACTTAGAGAATGCTGTAATTAACGTGAAAACTAACTGGTGGCTTTTGTTGGCTTCTAGCTTGCTGGTAAGAAGTTTAATTTAGAAACTCAAATAATGTAAACCAATCAACATGCATTTGCTCTGCACAGAGTGGACGAGAAGCATTTGCAGGGGACTGCTGCATGGGGAAGGTCCTGTCTGCTGCTGTTGTAGGCTATGTGCCTGGGGACTCCCTCTTACCCATGCTAAAACTGGGAGTTCAACTGTTGTGCGAGCTGCATGAACTACAGGGATGTTACAGTCAAAACACCAGTATAGGTTTACATTTCTGTCTGGTTTGCTTTATGAAATTTAGATGCAAGCACATCCCATCCATGTTGTTATTATATTTTCTGTTACTCCAATGGTTCAGGATCAGAGACCTGTTACTTTTGCTTTTTAGAAGCAGAAATAGAAACATAATCTCTGTCCCAGCGAGCTGTGTAAGTAGAAAAGAGACTGCATATAGATACAGGGAAGTTGCGACAGTGACCCGTTTCAGCCTACCTTCCACCAACAGTTTGCACTTTCTTCAGAACCAAGGAAAAAGAAAGCCCCAGGAAAAAATTAAATGGCTTGTGGATGTTTTGGGGGAGCCTGTTCCAAAGCTAAAGGGACACGTGAAAAAGTGCATGTTTAAAATAATAGTGGTAGGTGATCAAGCCATGCTGATCAACAGGAGAGAAATGCTGTCTCGGAATTTTGGGTGAGATTTAGGACAAGCAGAGCATGGTGGGCTTGAAAGTGAGGGCAGGTTGCAGGTATGTGACATGATGTGATAAAAAGAATGGCAATAGAGGGAGCGGAGAGAAAACTGCTGTGGTCAGAGTGGCAAAGCTGGAAATTATCTGTGCAGCAGTCCTGTGTGTTTATTAGAGCATCGCTTGTGTTTGTGAAGAACTGAGAAAAGGATGTGGCAACTGAGACAGGAGATGAGTACACAGAGGACAGTTTTCCCCTTTGTGCGTGGCTGTATGTATCTGCTTATGCAGATAACTTTTAACTGTCTCTCAAGGTTTCTGCCACTCATTCTTCAATCCTCATGTTGCAGAAATAATGAACAGGGTGGTTTGGGAAACCCCAGACTTGGTCAAATTGGAGGCACCGGTCAGTAGCTGACATGCTCTCAGCTTAGTCTTCCTTTTTGTTCCCTCCCTCCCCCGCCAGATGCTTTTGTGGAAGAAAGTTTTCTTTCCTTGGATAAGTATCGCTCTGTATTAAGTATTCCTTAACCTGTTTAATGCTTTCTACTGCAATTCTGTAGAATGGGGCAATGAAAGTAACTCTTGTCCTCTGAAGTAATTAGCTGCATAGGACAACTACCAGGCGGTACTCAGTCACCCAGGTAGGGTTAAACAATGCCCAGTGTCAGTTTCCACTTGCAACATTTCCTGTATGATTTGAATCAGTGAACCCCAATGGCTTCTAAGCTGGGAAGCTTTTCTGCTTTAGTACATCTGAAGAACAGAATTGTGTGATAGCAGAAGAGCTGATTCTGTTGTTGAATCTGTGTAGGGAGCCTGACCTAATTTTGCACTGCAGAGTCTGCCTCCCAGACACCAGGATAGGAGTGAAGAGCAAGGTGGGAAAATAAACCAGGCCGCCCTGTGGAAGCCGTGGCATGGTATCCGATAGCACAAGAGGACTCGGCTGTCGGAGCTGCACAAGGGCTGCTATCATTTCCAAAACAGTTGTATGATCTCTGAAGAGGAACCTGTGCCAAAGAAGAGAAGTCCTGACATGCCAGGTCCATCTGTTGAGTCTGGTTTCAAAATGCTTTTTTCCAAGTTGTTTTAGTCCCCTTCATTACTGCGTCTTGCCTGCTAGATTAAGCCCTTATGAGAGATTGAGACGTTTCGCCTACATCCTTGTTGCAAGTTCAAATTGCTTGCTCCATTTCAGATTGGGAGTATACATAGAAAACATTTTTTCCTGAGTGTACGTGTTTGTGCATGTATATATTGTTCTCTCCGTGTGTGTATATAAATGTATGTACTCCTTTTTATAAAAATAACCTTGAGGGCAGAATGTGTTTACAAAGCAGCAATGTTTCTTTCTGGTTTCTGTTTCTAGTTTAAACCATTTTCTTCAAAAATGGACCACTGCCATCCCCAGCATTGCATAAGGCTTAATTCCTCTAATTCTTCTAAAAAAAATATGAGAAATAGGAAGTCCATGTGTGAATATGTGAGACTGCTAGGGAGCTGCAGTTTTCTTTGGGAGCAGCGCTGACTAATGTACAGTGAGACTTTCATTGACATATCGCAAATGGATAGAGCTTGCTCCAGATATTTCGCTTATACTTCATGCAAAGACATTGGCAGTGGTTATGAAGCAAGGTTACTAGTTTGCATAAAGGAGCCTTAGCAGGAAGTAAGATTTTAAATAACATCTCTAAATTTGAAATGCAAAGATTTCCAGCAGTAACTTAGCTTAGTTTTCAAGAAAACACAATTGCACGAGTAAGGGCGCATTTTTGTTTTCATTACTATGCTAACAGAAAAAAACCTATATGTACCTACCTTGTTGTCCATGCTTAAATGTAATGCAACATTTATCAAGCTCCTCTAAAAATACAACAAGCTGTCTCAGGGATGCTGAGCTAAATATGTAGTTGAGATCATCATTTCTCTGTTCAACGTCTACTGGAAGTACACAGCAAATCCTTGGTTTCACTGGGTCTAATGTAAATGGTGTCTTGAAAGTATCATCCTTTCCACTGTAGGATGTCAGCTGAACATCTGTTTAAACCTCACTTAGTCAATTTAGGACAAAGCATGTGTGGCACCTTATAAAAGCAATAGTGCCAGAAACAGTAGAAAAGGTTAAACTTGTTTCTGCCCTTCTCCCTTCCCTTCCCTGCTGTGCTCCCAACTTAGCACAAGTGAGATTGCATGAGAAAGGCTAACTCGTGTGCTCTGTCACTGTGTAACACACTTAGCACATGTAAAGAGTATAAAGGGTTATTAGTCTGAACTTCTAGAGTTTGCATTTTGGTTTAATGAAAATGATGTACAGAGTTCCTTATGCCGAGACTCATATTTATTCATAGAACAGATTTTATCTCTTTTTGTTCAAAGTTAGTGAATATTAGAATAATATTAGGTAGTAGTGCTCTCTTCAGAGGTGTTTTTTTTAATGCTTTAAAGTACTGATCTGATGGTCTTTTCTACATAAAACTTATATGGGCTTTTTTCTTGGGAACATGTCTGTAAGCTTTTCTTCTTACGCCCAGAATATGTGTTGTGGGACAGGCAAAGAATCCCCAAAACTACTCCGGCGTGTTGGTTTCCTCATTCAGTGAGGAGCAATTCCTGTAATGGATGCCAGTGCATGGGCTAAGACACACTGTATCTCATCAAACTGATTTTAGTGCTGCAATATAACATTGTGAGATTTGACAGTAGCAGCATGTAATGTTTCGAGAGTCTGCATGTACGTTGTTTCTCTGCTTAGATAAATCAGAGGAAAGTTTGCAAAATCCTTTGTGGTTTGAGACCTTAAGTTGGAATATACCATTTTTTTGCATCCAGCCATGACTGCCCTGATTAGTGTGTAGTTCAGTTTTTACTAGCTGGGTGATGTTTACAATCAGATCTTGTCCGTTTTGGATTTTAATTTTTACTGATGAAACACCAGCCTCAGCTGTGCCTGATCCTTGACAAAGCTTCCAAGTGCTCCCTGAACAAAAGTGACCAGTAAGTTATTTCCAGTTCCTCTGGTCAGAGCTCTCTTCTCTGGGCCGGTGGTTTGTATTCAAATTCTTTTTTATTTTTTATTGGTATTATGGCAGTGTCCAAAGACATAAACCTATATTGAGGGTTCACTGTGCTGACATTGTAACGTGCATAGAGATACTCTCTGTGCAAAATGTTAGAGAATGCAGGGGTGTAAAGGAAAGCAATTTTCCATTTTAGAGACAAGAAGCTAAGAAGAAAAGGGAATTACATGCTCTGCAGGCATAACAACTTTTTCTTCCCCCTTAGCCCTTTACAATCATGTCAAAATAGACTATTTGGGTCATTTACTGATGACCTGTGAATGCCGTGTCTATCACAGCTTTTTAAAATGTACAAGTGACAAAGTATTCCCAATGAAGTTTAATTAACATAACGACTGAAGATTCGTTAGCATCGCCAAAATGCATTAGGGCTAATATTGTAGGAGGTCTAGCTATGGGCTAAGGGATTACTCAGTTGAGATTGCCAGCGCATAGCTGATCTGGCCATTTCAAATTATCAGAACCTAATTAAATGAAAACATACGAGCAGATAATGAGTGGAGCTGTTGGCTAGAAAATCCTCCAATATTAAATCAGAAGTTTCCTTTAGGGGCAATTAAAATACAGTGAATATATCTTAGGCTGTGTGTTAATCATCAGTATTGTAAGTGAATCTGATACTGGCCTGGAGGAGGATTTTAAAATTGAGTTTTTCTTATGAACTTTCCAAAGTTCATGCAGGGCCTTCAAGCCCTCTGCAGCTTTCCCCAGTGTGCTACCTCCAGTTGCAAATGAATGAGGCTATTCTAGCCTGCATACATGTTTTTAATTTGTTCTTAAAAGTCACAACCTGATTACAGAATATCGACAGGCCCTTGGGCAGTAAAGGGGAGAAGTTCGGAGCAGTGCAGCAGCAACGAAATGTTAGCAAGGATGGCTCTGCTCGGGGCAGGTGCTGAGCAGCACCCTCTCTGACTTGCATTGTTTTGTTTTCTGTGATGGGGTCTGTCTTTTCCGTGGTGTTTAGTGCCTGTCCCAGCCCGTGGGGTGGCAGTGAGGGGCAGTGGTGCTGCAGTAAGCACAACGGGTGTCGAATGAGAAGGACCCACTTGCCTCTCAAACCATGGTGGTCAGCCTGTTTCGTATGGTTAACGTGGCTCTTGGGAGGAGTGCGTGAGGCGTGTAAATAGCGTGGTGTGGAGTGGTAGTAGAAGGTGTATTTCTCCATTGGATCAGCTGAGACCATTGCAGGTGATAGCCAGGGGCCTCTCCTGGTGCTGGCTGGGCAGACCGTCATGCTGGGACTGGAGAGGGCTGCCTGGCTGTGAAACACCTGCAAGAGTGAGATATCCTGGTAGAAGTACATAAAGGTGAATGTAAATATGATGTGTGTTTTGGTTGAGGCATTGCTTATTTCTTTGATATGAAAGCAGAGTTAGGTGATGAAACACTCTACATATTCTACCAGTTTGATTTTTTTTTCCCACCAGTTTCATTTAATTTGATTTTCCTCCATTTCATCTGCCCAGCCCATGACAGCCTACCTGTGCTGGTACGAGAGTCCCAGTAATCCCAGCAATTGGGGGATTCGAAACAGTTGCCACAGTTGCCATTCAGAACAGCTGCCACCCCATGAAAGCTCTCAGATTGCGCTGTCCCATGGGCTCCTCAATGGCTGGCTCCTGCCCTTGCTGCTGAGCTCCCAGCCCCAAACTCCTCTGGCTCCAGGAGCAGTGTTTTTGAGAATTATGGCTGCTTCTCGTTGTCCCACAGCCATTAATATGGGCTGTATTTTTGGCTCCTGGCCACATGGCTTAGCTCTATTAAAACAGATGTTGTCCAGCTACAGCCTGCTTTTCTAAGGGATCTGGATCGCTCGGCATCAATGGCCTGTCTTCGTTTTTATTTACTGCTCTTCTAAGTATAGCTGTTGTCAAATTTAATTGGGGATGATGATGTTGATAAAAGTGTTAAATACCCTGGGACCATGATCCCAGCAGGACCCCACTGGAAACATACTGACTTAGTGGTTCCTATTTAAAATTAGATTTTGACACCTGTCAGCCAATTTTTTATTTACTGTGTGCTGTGTTCACTTCATATCATTCTGGTTTCTCAATCAAAATATCAGCCGCCCTCCAGAATTCTGTTCCACAGACACTGTTATCCCTGTTAACCACATCTGTCGTCTCAAAGATAGAAGGCTGTTTGACAGGCTCTGTTTTCCACAAAACCTTGTTGATTGCCGTTACTTATTTCCTTTCTTTCTTAATCATGTCCTGTCTCCACTATTCCACTATTTTGCTGGGATAGATGCCAGGATGACAGACTTATAATTATATCTGGGTTACCCCGTTAATCCTTTCTAAATATCCTTTTCTGGAACTTCCCCATTGTTCCACACTTTTTGAAAATGAACATGCAACAGTCCAGAAAATCTTCAGCCTTTCTTAAACATTTTCAAGCAAGTATTTGGACATGTTGACTTGAAAACTGAGAGGCCAGGGATCCAACATCCTCATAAATAAAAACTGCAATGAAAAGTGTCCCAGCGTTATCTTGTGGCTGTGACTTGATGCTCTGCTGCCTTCCCAAAGCCCTCACAAGCTCACGGTTGTGATGTGCTTTTGGTGTAGTCCTGCACTTTCTGCATTATTGGTAGTATTATGGACAACTCTGTCACTGCTCTCCAGTAGTGCTGTAGTTATGATTCCCTTTCTTCCTAATATCACTGTTTGGTCTGATATACAATTTAGAAAAAAAAAAAGTAAAAAATCAGAATTTAATGAAAACATTTTCTTTCTTGACCAAGTCTGTAGCATTAGCAAGTGAACCCATTTTGAAATGGGTTTGTGTCTTCTTGTACAGATGGCTGTCCATAGTCGCTCGTTCTCCATCTTGCTTATTTGTGTGGCTACTGGCTTTTTGGACAAACAGCTTTGCTTTGCCTCTGAGTGTTTGACTTTTTCAGGTTCTGTTTAATTTTAAATTCAAATCCCAGACTTGAGAAAAAAATATTACCTTCCACACTGAATGACATTATCTTAGGTATTCCAAATACAGTTGCTGATTCTCCTTCCCCCAAACACAATGGTTTAAAAATCTACTAGAGTAATGGGCATAAATTAGATACATTAGATGTAAAGGTGCAGGAATATTTTGAGTGTGTTGTGACAGCTGGAAATTGTGTCCTTCCTCTTTTAGGGTGGTTGGTGGCTTTGAGACTCTGACTGCTATGGAGAATGTGGAAAGTGACCCAAAAACAGACCGTCCCAAAGTACGTGTGAAGCACCAGGGGCTGTGCAGGAGGGAGTGAATGCATATGGCCTCACATGGCACTGTGGTTCACCCCGCTGATGCTTCTCTGAAAGCCAAACTTGGGGGAGATGGTACAACTTAATCAGCAGATTGATTTGCTCTTCTTATCTTGTGCTCCCAGGAGGAAATACGAATTCAGACAACAACCGTTTTTGTTGATCCGTATGAAGAGGCAGATGCCCAGGTGAGGATAGTTGGTTGGTTGGGTTTTTTGAAAGGCCAAAGCTCTTCTTTGGAGAACTTTGTAACTTAATGCCTTTTCTGTGAACATGGGCAGCCCCCTGGCCCATACGGTTGCAGGCTAAGATTAAACAGCTGCCATTCAGCATTGCCTTGTGCGCCAGGATCATTGCTGCTCTTTCAGCGGAGAGGTCTTGCAACTGAGTCTGACACAGCTCCCAGTCCATCACGCTTACGGTGGCTTTCTTTCCAAATGCCCACAGTACCTACGGGTAGCTGCAGCTGAGAAGAGAGGAGTTTTGTTATAATGGCTGCAGACAGCCTGTTTGTAGTGGCCCTTGAGGTCTGTCTCCTAAAGCCTGCCCTGTAATCATAGTGGTGCTGATTGCTGTTTTAGAGTGCTTTAAAGCTTCAAAGAATTGTGTACATTTTCTCCTTACTCTGGACTAGCTGTTGCAACAGATTGCACTCTTTGCTTCCCACAGGTTGCTGCAGAAAGAGAGAAGGTCCAGCTAGAAGAAGAAGCAGCCAAAACAAAAGCTGAGGCAGTCCCACCAAAGAAAGAGGTCCAGACTCCTAAAACTTACCGGCAGGGGATTGGAAAATACATTAACATGGCTGCAACGTGAGTTCCCTGCCCATTTGATCTTTGTTGAGTGTTTTAGTTGCTGTTGCTCAGGTGTTTGGTTTGTGCCAGCAGACTTTGCAAAGACACCTTCATGCAGTCCTAACAGTCAAGAGTTCCCCCTACTTCTGTTGTTTTTCAAGATTACAAGTTAGCTGAGCTTTTCTTTTAGCACTTGAATATGACCAAGTTGGTCTTTAACAGCATGGGCTGACTTCAGAACTGCAGATACATTTCCACTACTCAGAAGTCCTTGAGGAACTGTACTGTGTCACTTCCCACACCATCTTTTATTCTCTTCCTCTTCTGCAGCTATTTCTGAAGGCCGCAGTCCCACAGATGTTTCTCTTTTAGCAGCTTCTCCCCTGCACAAAGTAGTTGCCTTAAGCCCATATCTGTCTGCTGATCTGGTTCCCTGTTCAGCCACATGAACAGTTGTACCAGCACAACTGAAATGGCCGGAAAGGGGAGCAGGTTCCCAGGCTTGCCGTGGGAGCACAGGGCGTCTGGCGAGTAGCTCCAGGGTGCCTGGCTGGTTGTACAGGCTTGTCCTAAAGCATCCTCTCCCAGACACCCTTTGTACACCCGTTGGGATTGGCAGCATCGCTTGCTTTCTGAAGGACAGTACAGAATCCCACCTGAGTGGTGGCTTTGCATGAATTTTGGATAGATTAAAATAAATGCCTTCCACTTCATTTTTTTTCAGACTTCTCTAAAAGCATTTGCAAAAATGCTGTTGTCTGTCTGCTGCATAAAGGTGTGTATTTATGCATACACGGATCTGGACAGCTATTTAATCAGCTTGTATGTGCCTGTGTGACTTACAGGCATTTGCATAACTGTGAGAACAAAACTATGTTAGCCCATGTAGGTCAGTTTGGTGTGTCAGTTAAGTGTTTCAGTTACAAAATATTGCTTGTCCCTTAAAATACTATGTTTAGCTTAAAATTGCTGCCATTCTGCACTGTATTTAGAGAGGAAACCCAGGCAGAGTTTGCAGCTCTGTGGAATGGGCCAAGTAGTATAGAAAGGACTTTTCTTTCCTAGTCCTTCATTCATTGCAGCCTGCCTTGAAACTGGGAGTTTGGGCTGTAGCAGCCCTTTGGCAGGTTCAAGGTTCTCCCTATCAGCTACTGATATCGGTCAGTAAAACCACAGCACGTGAGCTGGCTGAGTAGTGTTTCCATGGGGTTGCAAACTCTGCTCGAGAGAGGCTGAGAATATTAGCAGCAACTGCAACACTTGCCCAGCTGCTTTACACCTAATTCCCCATAATTCCTTTTGCTGCCACAAATGCAGGTGAGGAGACAGGGAGGGAACTTGTGGCTCACATTCTCATTGTGACCGTGCTAAAAATGTACAGCTGTTAAATCTTCAGCTCTGACCTGGAGAACTTGTTGGGTTTTGAACATGCTCCTGGAAGTGTTCAAAACCTGACCCAACCCATCCCCCCAGACTGACGCACTCTCCCTCTTTTTGGGTATGCCGAAGGCCCCCATCCCCCCACCCCTGCAGTCCCCATGCTGGCATGGAGCTTGCACTCCTCTCTAATTGATAAGGGATGGGCTGGCTCCGATATAGCTCTTGCTGGGAAAGGAAAGGCTTCCAGCTGCCCTGGTCCCACCGAACAGTAAATAGTCCCTGAGAGTTGTTTTCATTTTGGCTCCAGGAAGCGCAGTGTGGAAGATGACGGGCCCTCAACCAGCACAGCTGTGAAGAAAGAGAAAAAGAGCACAGGCTTCGGGGACTTCAGCTCCTGGTAGCAGCACGGGGAGCCTAGCACTGGAGCAGCACAGCAAAAAAAGAAAAGGCGGCCTCCCACATGTCCCCGAAGAGCCCGAAAGACAGTCTGTCCTGGGGAGGGAAGGCACCAGCCTACCCTTCAACTGGGGAAGAAAACTGTTGCTTTGTTAAGGCTGGTTAATGTGGCTTTGTTTTCTAGAGAGCTGCATTCCCCCCACTGCATCTTCCTCGAAGGCCTTTTTGTTGTTGTTTTGCTAAGCGGGGAGCAGGCAGCCCAGCTCCACTGGGGATTAGCTGGAGCCTTTCTCTGCTTGGCTGGCAGCAGACCAGGCAGAGCCCAGCTTCGCAGGACGCTACTTCAGTGAACAGCTACGTTGGTGAAAGAGCTCCTTTTACAGGTAATCGTTTCCAGACAAGCCAACTCTGCCAAATGAAGGAATGAATTAATGTGCTGGGGAAGCGCCTGTGCTGCTGTAGCGCTTTCCGGAGGGGAGGGGAGGGCTCCAGCCTGTCCTGCCCTTCCCTTCCAGCTGCCTTGTGCTAGTTCTCAACAAGGACCAATTCTGTCTCTTGCTCTTTGCGGGCCTGCCTCCTGGCTGGACTGACTACCCCAAAATGAGCTCTCTCTGTACCCGTTTAAGTTCCTGACAGCCTGAGAAGCAGCAAATCTAGATAAGGAGCCTGGGGTGGCTGCACCTGTTGTTCCTCCCAGTGGCTGGCCTTCCCTGAGCCACTGGGCAGCCAGATGGGCCGGGACACACCAGCTCAAACCTGCACTTGGGTGCCAGAAACTACAGCCTGGAGCAACTGAGCATGAATAGAAACAACTTTTTTTTTTTTTTAAACCATCCCTAAAGCCTGCTCCTTGCAGGGTAACACACACCATAGTCTGCCCTGACATCAGTCCTCCCATCATTAGGGAAAAGCGTATAATACAGCTGACAGGCATCAGATATTTCCATTGCATACCCACAAATTATTAGGAAGCTTAATAAAGGCCTTATGAGGTAGAGATATATCAGCCTGTGAAATTTTAATCCAAAAACGTGTGTTACCATCATTTAGATGTAGCAGGCTAGATCCTGAACGTTACTTTTCAGTTCATCTTAGGTGTTTTCAGATGACAGAAATACCCTCCCTACCTCTCTGTGTGGCTGAGGAGATAGTTTTGTAATCAGCTTTGTAACAATACATTTATATTGGTGGTTTCACGTTTTAAGAGAAGACTCCATTTATATGAAATTGCTGTAAAAACTTTTGGTATAATGTTTTGCATTAAATGATTTTATTTTCTTTTGAGTGCTTGCCTTTGACTGTTCAACTGTCATTTCCAAGATCATGGTATTGCAAAGTTGATTGTCATACAAGGAAATGATTCATTCCTACTTTTTAAGATGCTTATAAGGAACTCTGGGATCTTTGCGGATATGATGACATCTTTGTTAAATCATAGGAAGTTCAAACTAGTTTGAAAGAATAATAGGGGGTTTTGTTTTGCAACATTTTGCAGCATAAGTTTGAAAGAATGTGTTTGATTCCTGGAACGGGATATGATGGTACTTTCCTCAAGCTGAGTTTCTTGTGTCTTGCTTCTCTTGGCTTGGTCTTTTCCTGATAAATTGTTATTGATCCCTTCTACCTAACTTCTACTTCAGCATATTTTGAGTCGTCAAGTTCACAGTGTTGCTTGAGCTGGAATAGGCAGTTTAATGAAATCCATAGGAGTAAAATGCTTTTTTGCACTTGATTAAAATGGAGATTATTATATTATGAAAGAAAGGAGCTTTTGATTACAGAGGTGTGGCAAGGACTCCTGTTTCGGCAAGAGTCCTTGTTACAGATTGATATAAGGGACAGTTTCCTTTTGCGGCAGCAGGCTACAGAGATAACTACCCACTTTCCCTTTCTACTCGTTTTTTGGCAGAGCTCACTGCAGTCCATGAAGGACCACTCCCGTGCAAAGTGCAGACGGGACTGCTGCCCTTCCAAGCACTGCCTTTGCGCTGCCCATTTCGTTAAAATTTCCCACCATAACATCGGACACAAAAGAAAGAGGAATTTCCTGGCTTCTAGGAAGGGCTGAGCGTAACCCTTTTAGTTTTGCTCTAAGCAGGGGTGAAGCTCTTCAGCCTCCGTTCACTGCTTGACCTGAATTCAGGCTGGTCTGCTGGTGCTCCCTGCTGTTGTTGGTGGCACCCAGGTTGGGAGATGCTAGCTCTGGCTCATCCCCAGGGTGCTGCAGTGGTGCACGGAGGTCGAGCGGTTTGGCCGAGGCTGTGTGCTGAGTCAGCAGCCAGGCTGGGGTTTGTACCAAGAGCCTCTGCAGGGCAGTGAGCACGTTGGTGCTCAGGCAGCCAGACCCCACAGCAAATTTTGTTCTGAATTCCCACCTCTCTGCTCCCTCCCGCACCTGTACTTTTGCATACTTGGTCATTTTTTTTCAACTTCAGCTTTTCTTCTGATCGTCAAAATCCACAGGGACAACCTCATCTCCTTCTGTGACCAGGTGGCCTGCCTCGTGGATGAGGGGAAGGCTGTGGATGTTGTCTGCCTGGACTTCAGTAAGGCCTTTGACACTATCTCTCACGGCATACTCCTCGAGAAGCTGGCGGCACATGGCTTAGACAAGTGTACTCTTCGCTGGGTAAAAAAATGGCTGGATGGACGAGCCCAGAGGGTTGCGATGAATGGAGTTAAATCCAGTTGGCGGCAGGTCACAAGTGGTGTTCCCCAAGGCTCAGTACTGGAGCTGGTTCTCTTTAATATCTTTATCAATGATCTGGACGAGGGGATTGAGTGCACCCTCAGTAAGTTTGCGGTTGACACCAAGTTGGGAGGGAGGGTTGATTTGCTTGAGGGTAGGAAAGCTCTACAGAGGGACCTGGACAGGCTGGATTGTTGGGCCGAGGCCAATTGTATGAGGTTCAACAAGGGCTGCACTTTGGGTCCTGCATTTTGGTCCTGCCAGGTCCTGCACTTGGGTCACAACAACCCCATGCAACACTACAGGCTTGGGGAAGAGTGGCTGGAAAGCTGCCCGGCGGAAAAGGACCTGGGGGCGCTGGTCGAGAGCTGGCTAAATATGAGCCAGCAGTGTGCCCAGGCGGCCAAGAAGGCCAACGGCATCCTGGCCTGTATCAGAAACAGTGTGGCCAGCAGGAGGAGGGAAGTNCATTGAGGTGCTGGAGCGTGTCCAGAGAAGGGCAACGAAGCTGGTGAGGGGCCTGGAGCACAAGTGTTATGAGGGGGGGCTGAGGGAACTGGGGTTGTTTAGCCTGGAGAGAAGGAGGCTGAGGGGAGACCATATCGCTCTCTACAACTACCTGAAAGGAGGTTGTAGTGAGGTGGGTGCTGGTCTCTTCTGTCAGGTGTCTGGTGATAGAATGAGAAGAAATGGCCTCAAGTTGCAGCAGGGGAGGTTTAGACTGGATATTAGGAAAAATTTCTTTACTGAAAGGGTTGTTAGGCATTGGAACAGGCTGCCCAGGGAAGTGGTTGAGTCACCATCCCTGGAGGTATTAAAAAATCATGTACGCAAGGCACTTCATGACATAGTTTAGTGGGCATGGTTGATGGTCGGACTCAATGATCTTAAAGGTCTTTTCCAACCTGAATGATTCTATGATTCTATGACAACATGACACAAGCTCTTCTCTAAAAGATGAGGGAAAATGTTGAGCCATATTGACAGGGGCACAAGGTGGGTACCCAGAGAGCAGGGCAGTGTGGTGTAGCCCTTGTTTTTACAAAACCTGTCTCTTTGCAGGGTGACATGCAAACTTTCCACTACCTGAGTCGGGAAAGGGGAGAAAGGAGGCTTTGCTGAAACCTTTTCTGCCCCTTTCATCACTTGGTTCTTCAGCAAGGGTGGTGTGTTAAGGGAATACCCAAAGCAGCTCCTGCTGTGGCTGGAGGGATAGGCAGGAGCTGTGCAGAAACTCACGCCTGGGAACCACTGTGCTATTTGTAAGCACATTTTTACATTCTTTGGCTTTAACACTTTTCCAGTAAATGTGCTTAGAGAGAAAAAGTAGGATTTTAACCAGAGGCTGAAATAGCTTTTGTCTGGCCTTGGCTAGAATAATACCAGCACTCTCTTACTTTGCATTGCTCCATACCTGGGTCATTTTGCTGAAAGGCAGAGGCACTGTGTGACGAGTAAATTCATCGTTTCCTGAGATCTGGCACTGTAGCAGCGAACACCATGAGCACAAAACACCCTCAAGAAGGTGGTGGCATGTGGTGGGGCTGGCAGCCGTGACCATACAGCTGCACAAAGACATGGGGCTTGCGGGAGACTCAGTTCTTCACCTTTGCTTTTTTTGGCGTGAATTCAGCCTGGCCCCTCAAGGACCATTGTATTGTCTGTGTGGGAAACAGCACTAAATGAATGGTTTTCAAGCTAAATAGCTGCAAGTCTGTTTCCATATTTACCAAGAGAAAAAGCCCAAAATATTGTTGTTCAGTTTAATTTTGCCTGTTCCCCACTGACTGGAATTGCTACAGCCCACTCTCTTGGAAGCAGGAGCTCGTACAAGCAATTGCTCTGCTTCAGCATCACGTGGTAGATCATAGTGGTACCCATCTCGTGGGGCTATGAATTGTGAGTAGTCAGACTGTGTTTCGAGGTCTCCAAGAAAATTCTGCTTCTCCCTCCAGCTCCTCTCAAGAAAGGGACCAGGCAATGACCGTTCCCCAGAGCCCAAGCCACCCTCAGCCATAAGGGCGAGGGGCTCAATGGGGTGGAGCAGAGAGGTGCATGCAGAGTTCAGTCCAGCATGGCTTGGCTCACTTCCCATCTGTGCTAAAATTACTCCAATTTAGTACTTCTTACTGTGAATTAAAAACCGCACAGAACATACCTGTACCAGGTGCTGCTCCAGGATTTGTCTGTTGTATTCTCTTGACCCTGAACAGTGGGCATGTGGAAGATGTTCGGGCCCTGGACCAGCTGCTGTTGGGATGCTGTTGGTACGAGAAGCAGAGCAGAGCATGGCAGAGAGGAATGGACAGAGACACCTGGAGGAGCCTGTGATGGTCGGTAGGACGGGGATGGGGACAGGAAGGGCTGCTGGCTGTGCCAGGACTCCTCGACAGAGCCTGGCATGCGAGTTGCAGCTACCAGACCCTTGAGGCGGCTGCCATACCTGTGGGGCAATGGAGCTAAAGCAGAGGAGGTGAGAAGCACCTGGGACTGCCTCCCGGGGCACTCCCCGCCTCACAGGTTTGGGAACCCCCGTAGGGCACATCACAGAGGTGGCACGTCCCTGTCCCGAGGCAGCCACCCACGCTGGTGCCTCCACCTTGCACAGGCGTCCTTGGGAACCTTGCAGAGGGGGACCAAATACCCAAAGAGATCCGTTTTGCTCTCTGGGTCCTTCCTGGCTAATTCCTGGCAGTTTTTTGCAGAGGTTTTTCAACCCTTGGTGCCTCTGTGTGCCCCTGCCACAGGGCTGAGCCTGTCCCTGTGGGCCACTGGATGGCACGTGTCTGTGTGTCGGCTCCAATACAGACCTACTGACCCCAGCCTCTGCTGGGGCTGCTGAGCTCCATTTCTGCATTTCCCAACCTGACTTGGCCCCAGAAGCCTCAGGGTGAGAGGCCAGGATGAGTGCTCACTTCCCTGTCCAGGCAAGGGGGCATTTGTGCCCCTTTGGTCCCCTTGGCTTTGACCCAACTCCATGATCTGAGCTTCAGTGCAGCTTCGGCTCAAGAGCGGTATTCAACCACCCCTCGATTGGCTGCAAAGCTTCCGGCAGAAAACAAAAATCCACTTCTCAGGTCATTGTGGGGTTCCTGCAGGTGCTGCGTGTCCCCTCAGGTCGAGCTGCTCACCAGTGGCTCTGGGGCAGCTGCGTCCCTGCTGCCCTGGTAAACAGGCCTGTGCCAAAGGCCGTCTTGTTGAAACCAAGGGAGCATGCTAAGGCTTTGTGTTCCTCGGCTAGCAGGAAAAGCAGAATTAATAGCAGAAATAATAGCAGCAAAAGCTGCTGTTTATCTGCCCAATTCCCTTAGGAAGAGCCTGTGGTCCCATAAGAGACCTGCAGCAGCAATGCCGTGTCCGGCGTGGCTGTGTAGTGTGGCTGCCTGGGAGATCTGCTCTGAGTTGATGCAGTTCGTGCCACTGGCACTGAGGCTTTAAGGACAGTGAGGTAAAGGTTGTCTTTAGAGAGATAGAAATAGTTTAGGGCAGCTGCAAGTTTTATGGTTGCATGTGTATGGGCTTGCAGAGAAGTATGGGGATTTGGTTCAAAAGCAGCGGTGCGTTGGTTTAACAGTGCCTACGCTGGCACGTCGAGGGCTAGTCTCCACCGCCCAAATCCTGCATGCGGGTGGCAGATGCCCGTACCACAGCCATGGGTTAAGCAAAAGCAGTGAAGTGCTGAAGTGCTAAATACAGCCAAGTCACAGCCAAGCCCTTCGAAGGAAGGGGGAGGCTGAGCACACTGGAGCTGATGGGTGCCCGCGGGTCAGTGCTGCTGGCTCCATGCTGCTGCACACGCAGCCAGGCGGGCACATCATCGGTGGGTGCAGAGGGCTCTCACAACACCCCGCCGGGCACAGGTGACCCTGGCATGGGCTGTGTCAGTCCCCTTGGCCGGTGGTGGAGCTGCAGGCATGGCCATAGCCACGCAGTTATAAACCCAGATAAACCCAGTGCTCAGACACCGGGTTATAAGTATCAAATATTTCTGGGATCCCCCCACCACCCCTCACCAGCAGTGTTTGGAAGGAACAGGATGCCGGAAACCTTGCACCAGGAAGCAGCTTTTATAAGCAAGGGAGGGGATTGCCAAACACCCCCCCACAAGTTTCAACACTGTTTGCTTTGGAAAAGGCAAACAAACTAAATCAGCCTGCACAGGAAGGAGGCGGGCAGCTGCCTGCCCTGGCCGGCAATGGTTTACACCATGCAGTGCAGGCAGGGATTTCTCGCTTCCTCTCTTTCTTCGGAAAGCATATTTTTTATCACGGCCATGGCAGAGGATTTAACCTCCCTGTGCTGTGACTGCAGAGAAGGGACTGGAGCCGAGGCTGTGCTCAGAGCTTGGGGAGAACAGCCCCTCTGCTCCGGGACACCCACCTCCGTGGCAGCAACATCCAACCCCATCAGCTTAGACCTGGGTGTCCCCATCCCTGCCACCCAAAGGGACCAGGATCCCTGCTGCAGCGCAAGGCTGTGACCAGGCTGCAGTAGTGGGGGGGGACGACAACAGGGTGGCATCACACCCTCCTGCCCTGCCATGCAGCCACCAGCATCCACCTGCCCATCCTGTGCACTGCTTTAGCTCACTGATCTGGCACGAGCAGCCAGCAGCGGGTTTGCTTCTCGGGCCTTAAACCCTGCAGCAGAAAACACCTCTAAAAAAGCAAAAGGAGCTCGATGGGTGGATCGGAGAGGAGAGAGGCTCCCAGTGTCGTCAGCCCAGCTGGTGTGAAAACCACTGTGGCAGCTCAGTCCCTTCCCCACTCCCACAGCCCCCACCTCCCGCACGTCCTTTGGGAAGCCCAGGTGGGTTTTGGGAAGCTCCAGCCATGGCTGCTGGTGCCCAGTGAGTAGCAGTCATGGCCATGCAGTCTTGTGGCCGGCCGCAGCGTGTGTCCCCCCACGCTGGACGCCTTCATCAGGAGGCAGGGGTAGCTGGTGAGCTGCGGTGCTGCGTTGGGGCCAACAGCCAAGAGCGTGTGTGAAACTGCCTAGGGATTTTTAAACAAAAAGTACATTGTGACCGCGGGCTGGGGCACCCCATGGGCCTGGGAGGGACGTTCCAACTGAAGGGACATGTGGCTGTTTGGGACAAATGCTGAGATGGCTCTGAAAAGCAGCTCCTCAGTGCTGCCTGGTGGCAGTGGGACTGTGGGGGGAGAGCTGAGCCTGGGGGGCATCCTGCAGCGAAGCTGCAGTGGGGCTGGGGGGGCCTGACACTGCTTTGCTGCAAAGCCTGAACCCCGCTGAACTCAGTCCTCGTGCAATCGCAGCACTGCCACGTTAGCATGGGGCACGGCAGGCTGCTGTGTGGCGGGGGGCCGCGGGGGCCATGCATGGCACCTCAGCAAGGCCGGCACTGACTCACCCTCCGCTGAGCTCAGGCGCTGCAGCCTGGTGACTTCATCCGCTGGAAATAGCAACCGAGGAGGAACTGTGTCTCTGTCACCGCCATACCCATATAGACACACAGGCGCTAGCTGCTGCCTGCACTGCTGCCTGCACTGCTGCCTGCAACCCAGCCCCAGCTGCGGGAGCTGGTTGAGCCTCAAGGCAGGGGCAGCCCTGCGGTCTCCCCGCCAGCCCGGACACATGCTGGAGCTGCTCCACACGGGATGGGACAGGATGGGGCCCTGTGGCTGCGTGGGGCTGACGGCATTTGACAGCCAAGGTGCTGCAGGCCCTGCGAGGGACAGTGCAGAATGCTGCTGAAGGAGTCAGCGAAGGGTTTCAAGGCCAGAAACATCAGGGCTTTATCTATTTCACCTGCTTGTACAGCATGGACAGTACAATTTGCACCCAAGCCAGTAATGGCTTCTTGCCTAAAATGTGTTTTCCAGAAAGACACTGGGCTCTCTGCAAAGACTGCAAGGGAAAATTAATCCTATAGGTCCCCTGGTAGCAAAGCAAAGGCATTACAGCAGCCTGTAATGAGTGTAGCAGATAACGGGGCCCCTCTGCCTGCTCCCTGCCTGCACCGGCCTCTTGCTCTTATCGCGGATGAGCAGAGCTGTCCTGGGGTTTGTACAGGCACAGCACTGCAGGAGCTGCTCACAGCAATCCCTGAACAGCTTGGCTATGGTTCTGCCACAAAGGCCATGATCCACCCCGGTCTTTCCCGAGGGGACAGTGCCGGGACAGGGCTCATGGAGCCAGGGCCAGGGTGGAGGGCTGATGTGCGCACAAGGCAGATGTCCTACAGGCACCAGTCCCTGTGTCCAGGACAGGGCTGTGCCACCTGCCTCGACAGCTCTGCCACAGGGCACGCAGGAGGGTGCATACAGGCATGACGGGTGCCCATCTGTCTCTTGCTTGGGGCATGAACAAGTTTTGCAAAGTCTTGGGGCTGCTACAATGCCAGTGCCAACTTTGCTCCCGCTGGTTGCCCTTTAAAGGTCAGTGGGGCTAAGGCAAGCAAGCTTGGTGCTCGCTGTCACTCGTCCTTCATGTACTTGTTCATCCAGGTTTGTTTTCGTAAAAAGGAAAGAAAACCAACCACCTCTCCCAGACCCTTCCACTCCCTCCTCTGGGGCTCTTCCCACATCACTGGTCCAGGGGGTTGCATCTCTGCGGGGTTTTCTTCTATGCATGACTCGCAGGCTGGTTGCTTTGATATTTTCCGGAGATGAGGAGGGTGCAGAGGCATCCCGCCTTGCTGGCCACACAGGACCCTGGGCTGGCTGTGCAGGATGTGGCCCGCTGCAGCAGCCCTTCACTAGCCGCTGCAGGACAGGCTGGCAGGACCTGCCGCTGCCAGCACAATGCCTTAACCATGGTGAGAAAAAAACGTCCGAAGCCCCATGTCCCCGGGCTGGGGCATGGCTGTGGCAAGGGGCCAGGACGTGCACCACCCCCCCTTGCCAGCATTGCTGGCAAGCTTTGGGGATTAAAGCGTCCCTCCAGGCAGGCTTGGTCCCCAAAAGGGTTGTGAAGGGCAGAGCGGGCACAGAGGGCTCCAGGAAGGGCTGGGATTGATCGATCTGCCCAAGGGTGGAGGAAGCACTGGGGATTGGGGTTGTACCCATGGGGCTGTGCATGGGGCAGCTTCCCAGGCCCCTCTGTGGTTCTTGACGTCATGGAGAGGCCAAATCTTCCCTTTTATACAGAAAAAAAGGCTCATCTGCAATCACAGCAGGCTGCATTTGACAGCTCATAACTTAATGGCTTTTAAAAAATAGCCACAGCCTGTTTTAAACGCTGGTCGAGGTCTCCCCTACCCTTCCCCCTGGAAAGCCTTCCAAGCTCACACTTTTCTGATATAAGATACTTTCTCTAATCTTTGGCCTTCATTTATTAATGGCTAATTATATCTGTTTGCTTATGTGCCAACATTGTCCTTTAGCTTGAATAGCTTTTTTCCCTCCCTAATGCTTGCTTCCCGGTGCTATTTATAGGCGGCAATTGTATCCCCCCGCAGCCTCTGTTTTGCTTGGCTACACAGGCTGCATGCCTTCAGCCTCCTCAAAACGGCCCCGTCGCCCTCCTGCCTCCCTCCACGTCCCTTCCTCAAGCAGAGGGGGCTTCAGATGTGTGCCCAGCTGGTGCCGGGGTCTGGCAGAAACCAGTTGGGTGGCAGCACTGGCCGTGATGCTTTGGGGCAAAAAGCCGTGGGGCATAGCGGGGTGCCTCCGGAGACCCCTATGGGGTTATTTTTTAGGCAAAGGCAGGGACCGCTCTAGGGTCCCGTTTGCCTTCCCTGTCCCTTCTAGCCCATTTCTTTGGAGGGAGAGCGAGCGCCCGGCAACACCTGGCAGCGTGGCCCACCAAGGCAGCGCAGGGAGTTGCGTGATTTCCATCAGCGCTTTCATCCCAGGATGAAAGGGATGATAGAAAACATTTGTTTTTATGATAAAAGCAATTGACCCTGGAGGAATCTGCCTCCCCAGGGCGGCCTGCAGCAAATCATGGAGATAAGTCACTGACATGCAGCAAACGCCAAGTGCTTCCAAGCTTCTGAGCGGCTGCAGAGCAAATCCCTTCCCACGTGGAAGGAAACCCGCGCTGGGTTTCCACAGCTGCTCCCAGGCCCGGACAACGCGGCTAGTGATGAATTTAGTCGATTTTGTTGGGGCCGGGAAGATCTGCAGAGGAGGACACTATTTATTTTTTTTTAATGAACGGCCAGATTTTTTTGTTACAGACATCTTCGCCACAGATCTCAGTCGAGCTTTTAATAGATGGGTTCCTTGCCAGCAGCAATTGCAAATTGATTGCAGCAGAAGTGGCAAGTGAAGACAAATATAGTTGCAGGCTGCCTGCAGGGAGAGTGCACGGAGGAAACTTTGGATGCTATTTTTGGTGCTTTGTCTCCACCACTTACAGTATTTCTAATCTTTGTTTCTCCTTAAAAAACATGCTTAGGGTTGGGATTTTTTTGTTGTTAAAAAAAATGCCTTTCTCCAGAGAAAGGGTCGGGTGCCGTGTCCGTGCCTAGCTCCACAGAGCTGGTGGGTGCCGCAGCCCTGGTTGGTGCAGTGGGAGGGCAAAGGCATGCTGGTGATGCTGCCTCCATCTGCTCCACTGGGACCAGCACTGGACCCGTCTCTCCCAGGCACTGTGCAGGGTCCGACACAGAGCCAAACCCTGATTTCACCCCAATCCATGGGAACGTCATGGGGAGTACGGAAAAGTTCAGCATGCTTGCTAATAAAAGAAGGAAACTCTCCCACACTGCTGAGCCATTGCTGCACCATGGGGGCCGGCAGCAGATGCCCCAGCCCTGCGGCGAGCTTCGCCTCTCAGCACCAATGCACTGAGTTTTGCATGGTCCCAGCCAGCACCAGGAGCCGCAGCAGCCAGATGCTCCTGGAACACAGTGAGACCCAGCTGGGTGCTGTGGACGAAGCACTCGCCCTGGAGGGGAGCAGCTCTGGGCTGCAAAATCATAAAATCCAGGCACGACCAAGAGCATGTACAGTGGAGCCCAACTGCAGGGAGATGGGGAGGAGAGCGCTGGAAGTCACTCAGATTACTTGGCAGAGTAGAAAACACTCCGAGTTATTGCCGTGCTTGGGGGGGGGGGCACGACTAGATGATACTGCAGTGATGTTAAAGGCTTTATGGCACTGGTGCCCTATACTTCTCAGCCCTGGGGGATGACTGGGGGCACGGTGGCAGCTTGAGGTGCATCCCCAGGATGATCAGCCCCCGGCGCAGAGGCGTCTTGCTGACACGTGTGTCCGTGGGTGTGAGAGACGAGGCTGCAGTTATAAATAAAGGAGCAGAAACGCTAATAAAAGTGACAAGCAAGAACAGGGAAAATCTGGGTTTAACCACAGAATAGCAAAATAAAGGCAGCTCACGGCGGGGCTGGTCATGACCGCAGGAGCCTTGGTCCTGTACTTTCTGTGTACGCCTGGAAACCTGGGATATTTGCAGCAGCAGTTCAGGGGAGACCATCACCTTCTCTGAGGAGCTGGCAGTGCTTGGACTGTGGGGTAGGGTTTGTGTTTGCCTCATTAGGAGGCTTATTGGTATGAGAAGCCCCAGATGCTCTTCTGCTGTCTTTTTACACATCCATGTTTGTGCAGACCCCATTTTGCCTTGATTTGATCAAGCTGCAAACTGGCGTTCACAAAAAAAATTCCCTCTGTTTCCCATGTTTGCTTCTAAATAACATAAAAGGCCCTGCTCTGCTGGCATGGTGGATGGTGCTGGAGTTAAAATAAAGATAACAAAAATGGGAAGAAGAAATTGTTCATCAGTGGCTCACTGAGCCCTTTAGCAGAGAGCACCTGTGACCCTTTCATACCTGGCCGGGTTGATATTGCGTGTCCGGCACAGCACAAGGCTCACGCCCAACAGCTCAGAGTTGCTCACCCCAACCCAGGGTGGGCTGCGGCTGCTAAGCACCCCCTGGAAAGAGAAAAAAATATAAAAAAAAAAATTACCCCCCCCCTTTTTTGAGGTTTTTAAGGCAGACACGTCCACTTCTGATAACTCCGCTGTCGGTGCAGCAGCTCTGGCCATCTGGCCCTCGGTGCTGTGCCCACAGCCCTGCTGCAGGCTCCCATGCCCCCAGCCCCGGCCCCAGGGTAGGCTGCGCTGCCCGTCCTGTCCCGCCGTGCATCTCTGGAAGAAGGGGCTCGGTGCCACACCAGGCACATGCCCTCTGCTTGGTGTTGCCCAACTGGGAAGGTTTTCAGCTGGCCTTACCACAGCTGGTATGTGCAGATGTACCGGGGAGGAGTGCAGCAGCGTTTGTGAGCAGTCCAAGGTAAATGCATGTATTTGGTGCAACACTCGTCTGCCCAGCACTGGCACTGGCACTGCAGCCCTACGGGACGAGGCTGCAGGCGATCCCATCGCTTACTAGCCAAACCCCCTTTTCTGGGGCCGCAAAGGCCGCAGGGGCAGCATGCGTCAGCTCAGCCCACCCACCCCACCCCCCCCCGGAGGTTATTTCGCAAGAGAAGTCAGCTTGTGGAGGAGGTTTTTATGGCTGGGGATCAAAGTCCTTGGCGCTCTCCCAGTTTCCCAGTATCTAGCTGTTGCACAGCCTGGGTTTACAGCTGGGTTTGTGGGCCAGCATCATGGCGGGGACAGGAGGAGCCCAGGGCTTGTGGGGGGAGGAAGGCTCAGCCCGCTGGCCTCTCCCACAGCTGCTCGCACCATCGGCCACCCTGGGTGGCACAGAAAAGGGGGTCAGGCCCTGCGGCCACCCCCAGGGAGGGCAGGGGGAGCCAGAACTGCTGGGGGAAGGGGCTGGTCGTGAAGGGGACTCCCAAGCTTCAATGGCCAAAGGAAAGCAGCTTTTCTTTGCCCAGAGATGGAGGCATTGTGTCCAGATCCCTCAGGCATCCCGGCTGGCAGGAGTGTGGCTGGGTGCTGACCCTTCCCTGCCCCGATTTGGGCAACGCTAGCCTCAGCTCAGGCAATAATCCTGCTTTCTCCATCCTGCTCCATCGCCACCAGTCCTGGGCTGTCTCTCGGTCCCCAACGTTCCCAGGTCCTCGGCTGAATAAGCTCATTTTTCACTGTGCTTTATGGCTACAGACCTTGCAGAGCTCTACAAGGAGGCAGGCAGAGACACAAGGAAGACGTTAACCAACTTTTACAGCTTTGATTATTTAAAAGCATATATTTACATGGTGAATAACCTGGAGGGTCGCATTTTAAGACACTGATGTATTCCCCCCCACCCCGCCCATAAGGCAAACAGCATGCTTATCCACACCAGGTCTGCGGGGATGCTGGGCGGCACTCGCCGCGGGGTGGGAACCGTCCAGGCAGAGCTCGGCTCCCTCACCAGACCCGCACCCAGTGCAAACAAGGAAACTGGGTAACACAAATCCACCCCACCTTGCCAGGGCCGAGTCAAACTTTCCCGGCTCCTCCTCTGCCCATCACGGCAGGGCTTTTCCCAAGTGTGGTCTTGCAGGGGTGCAGTAGGTGCTGCCCCACCAACACCTTCATCCTGTGGGACCAGAAAGGCTGGGAACCATCGTCTTATTTCCAGAATAAATGTATTCCTGGAAAATTCCCATCCTGAAGCACTGGCCTGTAAGCCCCATCTGTCTGTGTTGTTTTTGCATTTCTTCCGACCATATTTCCATAAACAACTATTTGGCCGGGGTGGGGGGGGAACTGTCACCTCCCAATGACTGCAAATGGCAGCAAAGGGCCGGGTGTCTCCCACCATCCCCATCACCATCTGGGGCCAAAGGAACCACGGCTCGCTCACACCATTGCTAATCCCTGGCTGTGTTGCTGCTGAACACTTTGTCAGCAGACATTGGGCTGGCAAGAAACCAGGCTGGCACTTGCCACAAAAAAAAAGGGTAGAAAACTGACAGTTATGGGGCCGAGAGCTGTTCCTGCTGTATTATTATTGGCAACCTCTGTTATAAGAAAAAAAAAAAACCAACAAAATTAAGAATAGATGTAAAAGAGCAACACATTTTTTTTTCCTCCGCCCAGATATGCTGCCGTGAATAAATCCTTGGGGCTTTTTGCAAACACTCAGCAAGGCTGGGGAAATCTGCTGGGAGCCGGAGAGCTCAGGTCAGGGCTGTCCTGCCAAGAGACGATTACAGCCTGTCCTGGGGACGGAGGGGCAGGGATCGGAGCCAAGAGTGGCTTCGGGAGGTGTCTAAAGTCCAGGAGTAAGATTACAGGCTCCAGGGTCAGCAAAACCCTCTCACACTCCGGGCAGCACCTGAAAACTTTCCGGAAAGGAAAGCACCCGGCTCAGCACAGCTGTGCCCGGCAAAGGGCCCTCCTGCCAGGAGGGCAGAGAGGCTCCAGCAGCCCCTGCGAGGAGGCAGCAGATGCTCGGGGAAGAATTAATCAGTCGCTAACACAGCATTTGTACGCAGCACTGAAATGAAGGGTGTTGGCTCCTGGCCAGCACATGTGCCCTTGTGGCAGGGTGCTCGCCAGACCTGTGCCAGGGCTGTGTCCCACAGCCGTGGGGCTGGGGTGCTTAGAGGTCGTCCCCCCCGCCGCCCCCCCCC
>VYZV01016882.1:283-12738 GCA_013401275.1 Pandion haliaetus | reverse complement strand
TTTTGTATGTGTTTTTTCCAAGGGTGAGGGCTTGCAAGCGCCCCGTGCACAGCGGCAGAGCTGCTCGCTCTGTCGAGGAATTGGTGCCAGCCTGAGCTTCATTCAGCACGGGGCCGGCTCTGCCCCACACCCCTGCCACACTTTCATCTTCCATTAAAATCAACGCAACGAGGCCGCAGGGAGCAACAGTGAAGCCAAACCAGATGCCACTCAGAGCTCATACCAAGGAGACATCATTCAGGGCCATGCAGAGGTGGTGGCAGGGTGCTAAGCGATGGGGAGCAGAGGGGATGGTCCTCAGGTCTGCATCACTGCCCGTCGGGTGGCTTCAGCATCCGTCCCATAACCTGCCCGCATACAGGCAGGTCTCTGCCCAGCACCCCGCACCCTAGCGGGGCTGCAGTAAGTCCAGGTAGAGACATTTTCAGCCAGATTTTAGGCAGCATTGGAGCCAGGCGGTGGTGACTGCAGGGAGATTTCCCTGGGAGGACAGCACCCACCTCCACATCTTGGTCCAGCATCTCAGGGGATGAAGCATTTGTGCAGCTCGGCTTCACATAAAAATGGGAAAAAAGAGGGACAAAATGGGGAAGAGAGGTAACCACCAGTTCTACCGATACTGCTGCTGGCTGCTGGTGCCTGGGAAACCCAGCTGGGCCAGCCCAGGGACACATTTGACCAACCCTTGAGGTGAAAGCTGGAGACACTTGCACAGCCTGGCTGCTGCCCTCATCTCTTGTACATAATTCAAATTAGGGACCTACTGCATGGCTCAGAGGAGGTAAGCTTGGCTTTCAGAGCAGATGTGCACAGAAACCAGAGAAGTTTCCATGAAGCCCTTCACACTGACAGCGTTGGGTAAAGCCCCAGCTCTTGTTACAAGTCTTGGGATTTTTGAGTGGCAAAACCGCAGTGTGTTAATGCTTGCTAACAGGCGCCAGACCAACAACTTGTACCGTCAAAGGGCTCGGATGTTGCACCTTGAACCGGCCAGGCTCCCTCCCACGCAGACACAGGCAGAAGCACTGCTCCTTCCCCCGGGAAGGGGTCATGTCCCAGCCAGCAAAGTCAGGCCATGGTGTTGCTGGACATCAGCATCTCACAAAGCCAATAACTGTTCCCGGCTGTCAAGCTTTGTCTGATTGTGGCACAGCAGAAAGGGAGAAAGAGACAAGAGGAAGAAAGGGAAAAAAGGGAAAAAGAAAAGAGGGGAAAAAAAAAAAAGGCAAAGAGAAAAGAGAAGCCAAGAGATGCAAAGAAAAGCCATGGCAAGGGGCAGTGTTGCTGCCTGGTCAGGGGGGCAGTCAGGGCTGGAGAAGGGCTCCGAGAGCTCCCACCCCCAAGAAGGGCAGCTGGGTACACTGCCTGCTGCCCACAGCCCATCGCTGCAGCTGCATCTCAGGTCACGTTCATTGCACTGAAATAGTTTTTCTTTCAATGCCACTAGCCTGAGCATCTAATGAACGGCCCTAGCGCAGGGCCTGGCAGCTTGTTTCCCTGGGTCAGGGCTGGTTTCCAGCAGGAGCTCCCAACACCTTCCCCTGCTGCCCCGGGCTGCCTGGCAGCCTGCCCCACACCAGGGCTGGCAGCGGAGGAGCCGTGCCCAGGCGTTGCCAGCCCAGGCGCTGCAGGACGCAGGCAGGGTGTCCTCGTGGGCTCCAGCGGGCAGACACAGCTCAAATGTCCAATTTGCCCACTTGTGCACGCAGGCTCCGTCCCTCTGCGCTGTTTCGAAGGGCTGCTTTGCCTCTATAGCTCAAATGGAAAAAGCAAATATTAAAAAACTCCCCACCACCCTCTGGCACAGCTGCAAACACTTCGTCATGCAAACCTCTGTGTAATGGTCACTGCTGTGTTGATTTAACAAGCCCTGTGGACTGGGTTTTTGCTTGCCAAGCTGGCCACTGGATTTCTAGGAAACCAAGGGATGAGGCAGGTAGTTTTGCTCCAAGTTTGTGGCCTGATGTGATCAGACACTGTGCAGTGGACAAGGACCACGACTGCCAGCCACCCCATGCTGTGCTGGGCAAGGAGCAAAAGCCCTTGATCAGGTGAAGCTGCTGCTGCCATGGCAAGAAACAAGTAAGACATCCACACGCAGAGCCCTGAGCAGAAAAATGAGTCCACTGCCCCATGCCAGCAGCACCCAGCACCGGGGACACGCTGGCCCCACACCTCTGTGGGGTGTTCTCAGGGTAGGGGTGGGCAGCTGAGCAAGGTGGGGGCTCTGATTTTGGCCATGCTACGCAGGGCTCCAGCTGGCAGGACCCACGGTGTGGGGCAAGAGCATGATGCCAGCCCCACGCCTGCTCTGCTCAGGGCCCCATCTTAGCCTTCAGATAACTTTTTTTTTTTCCCTTCCACCACTTCTATGTGCAGTCTGGAGCTGGACAGGCTTTGGGACAGACATGACACGGGTTGATGTTGGGAGATGGGGCATGGAGCCATCCATATGTGGAGAACATGGGAAAACAACAGGGGCTCTGGGCTTCATGGGGCATGGGAGACTTCCTGAACACTGGCTAAATGATGTTAATAAGGGCAGGGGGATGGGGGGGAAAAATGAACAGCAAAATGAGGCTAAAATGTACGGACAAAAGTCAACAGCGCAGCGTGAAAGCAACACCCAGAGGGAGGCCAGCTGATCTGGTCACAGCATAGGTGCACTTGTGTGCTGGCTGAGGGCTGATGGGGCGCAGAGGCTGCTGCAGTCTTTGCTGGCAGGCTCTTAGGTGCAGGACGGGGCTGCTCTGGACCCCTCGGCCTCCGGGAGCTCGCCCTGCCAGGGAGGAAACCACTGCCACCGAAGTGCCCCCCCTCCGCGCACACACATGTGCACATAGGCCCAGGCAGATAAACAGCATGCTCAGTAAAACCCGGAGTTCAAGACCTTGGAGCCTCTCAGGAGGAACACGCTAAATAAAGAAATGAAACACGCTGTATTTATCATCTTCCCCGTGAATGTGTGTTGCAGCCAGGCTGCTGCAGCGTGCACGGCTGCGCTCCAGGATGCCGAGGAGAGAGGAGGCTGGGAGGCGGTGGGGGCTTTTCCTGGAGAGGTGCATGGTTGTGCACATCCCAACGATGTTAGCAGTGCTTGGTTAGCTGGGGCTGTCACACATCTCAATTCAATTCCGAAGTTTTATTAAACTCTTTTTGCCTCATGGGTTTGGTGTTAGGGAGGTGTCTCAGAGCAGCACGCTGCTGTTCACCACCATGGTCTCAGTGCATGGTGCCTTTAAACCTTCCTGTTGGTTCCTTTAAACCTGGGACTGGTGGTGGGCTACTTAAAATGGCTTTGCAGAGTGGGATGTGCAAGTGGGATGACAAGCCCTGGGGCATGGAAAACACTGCCCACCAGTCCGACCTCCCCACTGCCTTCCCATCCTGCTGCACCCTCTCCCAGCTGGGCAGGGACACCAGGCTGCACGGCACAAACGTACAGACCAGGAACCACCAAGGCAAATCCCCAGATGGGGCTCGGCCATGGCATCCCCGCCATGAGCAGCCAAGGCACTGCTGAGCACCGGGGCAGCCCCTGGTCACAGCGTCCCCACCGTCCCTGCAGCATCCACCAGCTGAGCCCCTTTGGGAGCCTGTATCTCTTCAACCAGAGCCTCAAAGTTTAAATATCCTGGGATGCACGGAGCCTCTTAAAGCTCCTTTAGCAGAAGGAGATTTAACAGCCCATTGCCTCACTAATAGCACCTGCTTGTGTACAGCCGTGCACAAGGATTTTTACTTGCTTTGTGAGCAATGAGTTTATATTTATATAGTGTTTTTTGCTGGAGGGATCCCCATTAATACTGCAAATACTTGCGTGCAAGCTACCCACATCAGTCACATCACCCCACTTCTGCAACACATCAGGTCCTGCGAGACAGTCAGAACCACCCAGGGAAAGATGGGCAAGGGGCAGATGCAATTGCCCCAGCTGGAATTTAGCCAAGGTATGGGGGCAAAAACCTCCGCCCCTGTGAAGCTGCCTACAAAGCTTTGACTGTTGCACGTGTTGAGGCCATTTCTTTCTAATTTGAAAGCAATTGGACAGGACCAGGTATTGTGTTTGTCTCCAGAAAAGCAGAGATCGCTTTCAGTCCTCAGAAACTATCAAATTAGGAGTTGGCGTTGTGTTGTATTTCTACACTGACAAGCCTTCGGTGATGTCCAGCACTCACAGGTAAGGTGCAGCCAGGTCATGGCACCAACCATGCAGATCCATCTCACAAACTATTTGCAGCTATTTCGGCCCAGGCAAGGGTTGCCATCAGTCCCCTGACCCAGTAAATGCTGTAACCGAGAGGGGTTTCTAATAAAGGCCTGGGAATCGCAGCACGTTACAGTATGGACAGCTTTCCTGGATTAGAAACCTGATTAATGGCCTCGGGGGAGATTAGAAATTGCTATTTTGAGAGGGGGTTTTCATAGCAGGCTCTGTGTAATCGCCAGCCCAAGCAGGACGGTGTTATCCTGCGCTGGCTGTTTTCTGGGCAAGCGGACACTTCTGGGAGCCTGGGGAGGCCAGACAAGGGAGTAGTAATATTTCTCTCTGCTAATAGATGTGTTTATGTTTTCTGCAGTGCTCGTTGCTGGCTGACCACAGCAATTACACGGGGGAGTCATATTTACATGTTTTAACTCTGAAACACTGAGCAAACAACGAAAGATAATCATTAACTTCGGGAGCTGTTAACCTTCAGCATGAGTTTTGGCTGGTGAAGGAGAGGTCTGCGAGAGCAAAGTCTCTGTTTTAGTAAACATTGAAAGAATGACGTGAGAAACCCTTTGTTTTTGTATATTATGGGTAGGTAATTAAAGGGCGTTAATTTGCGTCTCCAGCCTCTATGCTGCAAGAAACTTTTCATTATAGAACAGAGGGAGAAAAGGGAAAAAATTGCTGCTAAAGCAAAATCCATTGACTTCATCAGCCCAGGAGCAGGAGAAGCAGAGGCGATAAAGCACAGCATCACAGGAGGGCTATGGGGCTGCAGTTCATACATGCTCATTTTCTGTTGGCCTCAAACTTGCGGCAGGATTTCAATCAGTAAAGCAGCGATAGGTTACTAGCAAAGCGCAGCAGCTTGTCCTCTGCCCTCACAGTTTGAGGACTGGCCGTGCTGGCTCCCCAGCGCAGGGCTGCACAGCCCGCCGTGGCAGCGTGGAAACATGGTAGCTCCCTCTGATTTGGCAGTGATTCAACCACCGTGAAATATCAGTCTCGTGCCTGACCACGAATTGTTAATGCTGTCCCTGGGGTAACGCGTTCCAGAGGGGAAAGAAGAAGACGAACAAAAAGCAAAATGCTGCAGACTTTGAACTGTTACGTGTATCATTAAAAAAAAAGTGGGGAACTGAAGAAGGAAGCCGATAAAAGAGGAAGAAAAGGAGGGAAGATAATTGAAGTAGATAAGCAGAAGGAGATTTACAGTCTTACCAGTTATACTAGGTAACGGAGTGTGCCATCCAGTGCAATAGTGCTTATTTGCCCATCAGTGGGAAACAGATGATTAATTCAGGCCTCTAAGGAGATTAGGGCCAGAAAGAGCCTCTTGCCCCAAGGAGCAGCTCTTAGGAAAGCTCTTGCCCCAAGGAGCAGCTCTTAGGAAAGCTGTGGGTTTCCCAGCCGAGCCTGGCTTGGGGCAGTGCACTATGCGACACGGTGAGCTGCAGGAGGCATCACCTCACGCCCAGCACAGGCGAAGTTTAGCCAGAGAGCAGGGTGCTGGGCAGGGCACACAAAAAAAGCACTTTCATTTGGCATTTAACACAAGACATGGAGATGGATGGCTTTTGGGGGAGCTGAATAGTCACAAAATTTCATCTTTTCCCATTGATTTGCACTTGCACTCTTTCTGCAGGGCAGGCTGTAAGAGACGTCTCTTTTGCAGACTCAGCTTTTTCCCAGGAGGCAGGGCCACCCCCCAGCACTGCAGAGAGCCGTACCCACCCTCCTGTCCCAGTGCCCTACATACCTTTCCAGCCCTAGCTCTATGGCACTTCGCACGTGCCTCTTGAAATGGTTTCACAGTGTACAGCAGCTCTGGATCAACAGATCGAAGGTTCACTGCGATAATATCAGCAGGTTTCCCCTGTGCAAGGCAGAGGATCTATTTATATTTGTTTAGGAAATACATTTGTTTAGGAAAGCCCCCCAGCCCTCAAAAGCACGTTTCACATCTGCAACCCAGCTCCCAGATGTAGCAATCGCCCCGGGCCCAGTTGCAAAACAAGCTCCTCTCGCCCTTGGCAGCCCTGCTCCCTGTCACAAGATCCCTGACTTCTAGAGGGCCTTTAAAGAAAGTTTTGGAAAAAAGTTTGTTTGCACAGACAATGCACAGAGCTCCTGCAGTTTCGTTTTGGTTTTTTTTTTTTTTTCACTTTTAGTGTTGCACCTCTGTGAGAGTGGCTTTATATGACTCAGTATTAAAACATTTTAAATAACCTTTCCTGCAGAATAAAGCTTATTTGATTTTGCTTTTAAATGGGCAAATAACTTGAATCGCAATTCAAACACAGCTGACTATTAATGCCACTCAACTCAAAGCGCAAAAAAAATTTAAACTTCTACCACATTCAGTAACATACCTTCCCTGTTCTCATGCCGACAAGGTGAGCTTTCAGCCTCAACATACAGGGACTGAAGGTGCCTGTGCAGGTGAGCCCTTGCATCTAAGGACAAAGAAACTTGAAGAAATCCAATGTGTGATCAGAAATGGATGTAGCCAAACTCAAAGATGCTATTGCTTGTAATCGCTTATGACCACAATAGTCTGCCTTATGCAATAAAGTACAAAGGCTACCAGCTTTGATGTATATATTGCACAGACACACGCAGAATAGAAAGGTTAGCAAAATCAGCAGCAATCAGGCTGCTGTCTAATTCAGTGAAGTTTTAACTCTACAACAGTTGAAATGTAAGAGCAAGAAATCTTTTTTCAGATGCCCATACACCATTGCTGAACTGTCATCAGCTCCAGGTCCCAAACTGGAGGCTTTTGCTCAAAAATGATTTTGTAAAACTAACTTAACTTTCATCAGGTGTAAAATAAAGCAGATGATCATTACTAATCATGTCATAAAGGTGTTCTGAAGATTAAATAACATTCACAACCCTTCTCACAGGTAAAGGGTGAGCCGTGATGTTCCATGCCATGATGGAATTTGCATATGCGTATATATTTTAATGTCAGGATGCAAACTCCATTTTGAATAAAGGGCTAGTTTGGTCCTGCCATTGCCTTTGCTTGAGCTAGAAACCTCTGAAGGCTATTTGCGCAAGAAGGGAAGTTAAGCTATGCTATTTACTACTGAAATACAAAAATCAGACCATGCAAAAACTGCCCATTTTTTCATTAAGTACTTAAAAACCTACATCGTCTGCTTTCTAGAGTGACCTTTACTAAGTAAAATCTTTGGGCAACCAGGTTTTTACACAATGCAAGTATAGATTAAACTGCTACCAGGATCATAGAGCATCTCAGCTGCTCAGCTCTGCAGTTAGAGACCTCAGTTTGAAACTTACTCAGCAATACTATAGAAATGAATCAGCCAAACCCTCAGATTAGCTCAGCCTTTACTGGAGGAGAAACAGTTAAAGCTCATCAATTACATGGCTCAGCAGAGCTGCTTCACAGCCAAGGAATGACTTTGTCCAGCCTCAGTTAATCCACAGCTGCTTTGCTTGTCAGAGGCAGGAGTGCCAGCAGGAGCACAGGCGCTCTGCTCTGCTCCACCACCCATTGGACCCATCCAGGCAAGAGCCAAGGGGAACATGCAGAGGAAGAGACAAAAATGGAAAGAAAACCTCACGTGGGCAGAGTAACCGAACTGGAGCCTATTTCAGAGGTTAAACTAAGCTTTAGTCGTGATTGTTTTCCTGTTTAGGCTAACTGGATTTTGTAAATACAGACCTACTGCTGTCCCATTACAGCTTAACCTTACAGCTACCGTGTTTCACATGTGGGGGAAGAACCCTCAACCAAGACCGCTGTCAAGTTATTTGACGGGGCAAAAAGACATCTAATGAAACTTTTCAATGAGGCATCTTCCCATCTCTATCTGGAAGTCAGAGATCCTCCAGGTATTTTCCAGCTGGTAAGACACAACACCGGAGTTCACATTTCCAGAATTATTCTAGTAATCCAACTGCTGACAGTTGGTGTTTTTACAGCCCCTTCGCTACACCAAAATTTAATAGGATGTTACTATGAACATCTTGATTATGAAAGATACTTCTGTGTTATCTGAATCTTTATTACTTTGATTAAATCCATGTCAAAATTTGGGTTTTTATTCAGTGAATACCATACATCTCTCATAAAATGCCACTTTTATCCTTAAAATTTTTTTCAGATCTGGAAAGATCCTTTTTCATGCCCTAAGACAGTAAAGCCAAGATAAGGTTAAAAAGAAAAAGGAGGAGTCAATCTGAGATGACAGCTTGTAAGTGCATGAATAAAACAAAGGGTAGCAGGCTATCTTCCATTTTTCTCAAGATGGAAGTATTATGTTTGATCTCCTATGTAGAGCATCCCCATCCCTTTGTGAGATGAAATGATGGATTACTGAAGAAACACTAAATAACATTCTCAGCCTCAGGCAGTCCAAAGGGATCATATTTGATGCATTGTTGCTAATGTTCAATAACTAGACATTCAACTAAACCAAATAAAAAACCAAAGTCCCCCCCAAATCCTACATGAGTCCTTGCTACCAATTTCCTACTTCAAAGTGTTCAAATGCAAACAACTGATGTTTTGTATCTGAATTCTATGTACCCTACTGGTTTATCATGCTGAAAATAACTGAATGATTGCAATGACATAATTTAGCCTACCTTGGAGTTAGGATAATTTCCAGGAGAATTTCATTAACACTTTAATACTGCCTAGCACACACCTACATCTTGTACTAGCAAGCAAGTCTGATGTGAAGAACTTCCTTAAAATAAATAATTTTTATATGGTTTAATGTGATTAAGGATAAACCTATACTTGTTATTATATAGAAGAGTGAACTAAATCACTCTAATAGCCCTTTTTTACAATCTTAAAGGGTATTTTTACTATCAGTAAACAGAGCTTTTTGGGGGGATTTGTTTAAACTGAGATATTGGTTGAAGTCTTTCAAATATGAAGCCTTTCATTATGAAGTCCCCGTTTACCTTTGCTCTTGCAATCAGAACCATTAAGATCAATATGACCATTTTCAGATTAATCTTCAGGAGA
Organism: Pandion haliaetus; assembly: GCA_013401275.1. NCBI lineage: Eukaryota > Metazoa > Chordata > Aves > Accipitriformes > Pandionidae > Pandion > Pandion haliaetus. The sequence continues at coordinate 3,511 of VYZV01016882.1, read as the reverse complement.
AAACATAACTTTGCTTGGCCTACCAATTTACTAAACCACTGATGAGTGCCATAGAGTGGATTTTCAAACTGAAGAGGACCTGAGGGTTACAGTGGATGCCAGGTTGAACATGAGGCAAGTGTCCCCTCACTGTAAAGGAGCAAACCACATACTGGGGGTACAGTAGGAAAGTAGCCAGCCTATCACAGAAACCATCTCCCTCCTACTTAATCATCCCTTCTTATCCAAACTTGCTGTTTTGCACATTTTATTTTCTGCTGGAGAACCTGAGAGCCACTGTCATGCCTGCTGCTACATACAGCTGGTGATGTGCTGACATGATCTTTAGGAAAAAAGTTCCTATTTGAATGTTGGTGGGAGCCCCTCAAGAGTTTCACATGCAGCGCACTGTGCCTCCTGCAAATACACGGGTGGAATAAATCTGAGTCAACATGAAGCCCGCTATGACCTGGGCTCTTGGATGGAGAAGACCCATCTTCATCACAGCCTTGTTACTGACTCACAGTGGGGCCTTTAACTCCACTAACATGTGAGAAGACCCTTAATCTGATTAGAGGAACTACAGAAGTTGCTCCCAATCAAACCAGAAACAGATGGAGTGCCTGTGCTCAGAGTGCTCCTCTCGTCTACAGATGACCAAGGTAACACAACAGAAAGCATACCCAGCTTCCCTGCAATTTCTCTGAAAGTTAGTTTTAGGGTGTGCACAGACTGACTCTCTTCTTGAAAGCACTTTGCAGAGGTTCCGTGATTGGCTCAAACTGGACAAGAGCTCTAAAAGTAGCAACACAGCTTCCTGTATTTTGGAAACATTAGTGAAAGGAAAAAAAAAATGTTTAGTGGCAGTTAAAGCCACATAAAAGTCAGATTCTACCCACACTTAGAAGTTTTTAAGAGCAACTAGAAGCAGACTCTTTTCTCTTGGGCTTTATCAGAGAATAAAGCATAAGAATTTAATTAGCAAGAAAAGCTAGCAAAAAAACAACAAGTAACTCAACAAAACAATTGAAAGCTTTTATTGTGATACCTCAAGTAGATACAATATAGTGAAACAACAAATGACGTACAGTATTGCTAGGACAAAACAGCAACACAGCCATGTCACCTGTAAAAGAAAGCATTGTAAAGAGTTTAAGAAACAATGAGGCACAACTCAATTGCCATTTACAACTCATGCTTTAGGCCTTAAACCATTTGTAACAGTCCTTTTAAAAGAAACCTCTGAAGTGTCTGTTCCTTTTCCAGTAAGCATTTATACTGCTGGTTGGCTTAAACATGAGTCTCAATGAAGTACAATAAAGTGTCCAAAAAGTTTAACAATAATTTGACAGCTTCTTCCACTCATCGCCATTATCAAAGAATGGGGATGTTTGAAATTTGGTCTGAGAGACTGTAGGTCACTACTGTTGCAATCTGACTGCTGAGATGAGCACGCAGAAAAAGCTCTACAAGCATTACTCAGAGGGAAGTGTAGAGTCCACCAAAAATGGTACACAACATTCATGAACTCTTGCGCTAACTTGATAGACCAATAAGAAATACAGATGACCATTTGGTTATGGGCACAGTGATGACTTTGTCAGAATCTTCAAGGACAGATTTTAATTCAAATAAATTTAATAAACTGTATCCCCCCTCCCCTCCCCTGGAGTGTGAAAGACTGCAAGCATGCAAGGCATACCACTCAGATTGGCCATTATACTAGGCCTTCCTAGTGGGAAATTAAGATGAAATTATAATAAACTTCATTAATACAGTTTGTCATTGTATAGATCACAATGAACGAGGGAAATTCATATTCTGGCCCTTTTTACTGGCATATAAAATTGAGATTACTAGACTGCTAAAAGCATACAGCAAGAGTGGTTAGGTTGATGTGCCAGCAATCCCTCACCCAAATTCTGCAGCTTATTTCACAGCAAGTTTGCAACTTCACAGAGTTTTTATAGATGGCAGCATTGCCTTTTATTAATCAAAAAGGTACTTAGAGTGACCAGCCAAAGAATAACTCTAATGTTTGGAGGCAGACTCAGTCCTGGAACACCATTGTTACAGCCATTATTTTGGACCTAGACAGAGAATGTGTGGTCAGATTACTGAAGTCACATCAAATTATGATTAATTATTTTAGGACAGGCGTGGCTTTAGAGGTTCAGAGGAAAAACTTTCGATATGTGTACATTTTTGCTAGCAAATTCCTATGCATCCCAATGAACATTTCTTCTAAGCCAGCTCATCGTCAGTTCATTTGGTCCAAGAAAGAGCCAGCAAGAAACAAAGGTTCACAAAAGCTTTTTGTTACAGTTTATAAAAAACAAAATACAAAATAAATGTTAAGACCAACAATAAAAATAACCAGTACAAGTAACAAAAGTGCTCAAGTTGGAGGGGAAGTAAACTTGCCCAGAGCAAACACATACAAACTTTAAATATAATCTTTAATATATTACAAAAATTGGTTAGAGGGAAAATGCTTTAGTAAATTTTTTTTTTCAAGTAAGTTTATTTTTCTTTCAAATGACTGCTGGAGGGTTCAGTGACCAGACTGACCTCTTCACATCAGCCAGCAGCCATTGCTATCTGGATTCTACTTTCACCAAAACCAATAACAAGAACTCTCTACATCTTTACAAGGGGAGAAAGTAATCATTGATGCTGCCAAGTAACACAATAAGAAAATTCATGTATTCCCTCAATAGAATGAACCTCAAGAATTGTTACATGGCAGCATGAAATAGCAATTCTGTGCTAGTTCTACTCTTTACTCCTTCTAAGCGTCCACTCTTAAAAGACCAAAAAGAATATTGCTTTGTTTGGTTCTCTTAAAAGCCATAAACATCATATATAGTTCATTAACTCTTTATGCCAGTAGTCTGAAGCTCTAGGTGCTAAGCACTTGATGAAGTTCCCAACCTTTGGCATCAAAGTTAATTAAGGTTTTGGTGAAAATGTCCAGTTTGGAATATAAATAATGCACTGAAAAAAGAGGTTGAATTTAAGTAAGAATCAGACTGTGTTACAGACAGCATTAACTTACTAACAAGAGATAGCCAAACTCCCAATTTTAGAGAAAAATCTTTAATACTTTACATATTTTCTTTAATTTCAACTCTCTCCTAAAAAGCAGCCATTATTTTTGTCTTCAGTCCAGTGTACTGCTTCAACAAGTCTGTAGCCAGGAAGTAAGAAAAGCCCAAAGATACACAAACTTCACATAAGCCTGTTCAC
>VYZV01016881.1:43567-56413 GCA_013401275.1 Pandion haliaetus | reverse complement strand
TGAAAGAGCCACCAAAACTTTTCACCTTTTTTTTTTTTTTTTTTTTAAAAAAGGTAAATATTTTTCAATAAAGTCAAGTCATAATGAACTTCATAAATCTAAAGAAACAGTATGTGCAGCACATGCTTTAAGGAAAGCCTGTGTCTTATGACAGAAGCTTCAAATGCAATGAAACTCTCCCTTTGTCCAATTTCACCTAATGTCATTTACAAACCTACAGTGAATGGCAAAATTACAAGCCCTGCTTTACATGAGGTGCTGTTGAATTGTCACAGCAAAATAAAGCACCCGAGGCCATCTTTTCTGATCAGGTGATTGTATTAATTTCACAGACATAGTCAATAAACTCTAATATCCAAGTACTCTTCTGTATGCAGAAGGCTAGTACGTCTCCTTTCATCACTACCACAGAGGAAACTCCCTTGACAAAAGACAATAGCAACCATACAGGAAGCAAAAACTGTCCTTCATTCAAAATAACGAATTTGGGGAAGGAATGTTTAGCCTCACATCATATGTGATAGCACAGATAATACTGTTCAGATATCCCCAAAAGCAATTACCAAAAGCAAAAAAACAAAGAAATTATCTTGGTAGGCAAAGAAAAACCCAGAGAAAAGTTTGTTTTAGCACAATGAAACCACAAACAGCACTCTGACCAGGTACCGTGGCCTTGCCAGGATCACAGTTTCAGTTTTACAGCAAGAAAGTGAAAACCTGGATTGTGCTTTAAAGAAGCATGTATTCTCTGCATAGGGAATTTGCTTTGGAGTACTGTGCCTATGTATTTTAAAGGCCCTCCATGGTTCATTGGATAACAGGCACACCGGCAAGTATGCAAATGGAGGCTGTCCCAAAGACAATGTGACAGACACACAGTCAATGGTTACTGTCATCCAGCTCTTTGCGTGACATGCAGACAAGCTCAGAGAACATTGATTGTCCTATAGACTCCGGTGACTGGAGAGAACGACCAGTCGGCTTACACCAGGACACATTTTTCTCTCCTGACGTTTTGATAAAGGCTTATTGACCTAAAACGAGACCCAAGTTATTCAGGGAACATCAGGGGTGAAAGTGCACAAGCTGTTCTTCATGGTCATACACAAAACCTCCAGGTATCCATTAGCAACTGGCAAATTCCCCCTCCCCTACCCATGGCTATGCAACAGACAAAAGTGTTTTTAATATCTTGCATTGCATAAGTATAAAAAGTAGTCTCTGGGGGGTGGGGGAGGCTGATGAATTTCTGTCCATACACACTTATATTAGTGGCCAGAAACTTGCAGACAACAAGGAAAAATGCATTAGAAAATTACGCCTTCCTGAGCTACAAAAATATTGCCTATATTTTCCTGATTAACAGCTTAACATGAAACTTTACATTAACTAGAAGGATGCCAACCTGATCCTTAGTTCCTTTATGCTGGTGGTAATTAGGGCTAACTCCGTTTAATAGCTGTTACCCTGGCAGAGAGCAGCAATGCCTCACACCTGAGAATTCCAACAAATCTGAGTTGCACTACAGATCAATTTGGTCCACCATTTCTTCAATACTTTCTCCTAATTGCCCACTTAACACCTACCTACTAAGTGTACTGTATAAAAGTTTGCACTTCTCACAAAGAATCAGCTAGACTGAAATAGTTTCAAGAGGCTGATACAGGAAAATGGAAGGATGAAGTGCTAAGCAAAGAGAATGTAAAGAATGAGTGGAATAAGAAACAAAGCCACATTCAGCACAAGGGAAAAATTAAAATACAGAGCAAATAACTGCCTGCAAAACACTAGTGGGAGTGGGGATTAATGCTCAGTGGAGGAGTTTTCTTGGTTAAAATTACAGACACACAAGAACTGCACTGTGCAAGGACCCATTCAACCCCATGTAACTGAACTGTGATCTCCTTTCTACAAGGTCAAAACAGAAATAACAACACTGAGATAAAAAAAACTACAAACTTATATTGACATGGTAAAAAGAGCCCTCCGAGATGTGACAACAGTGTGGGCGTACAGAAGCCTTCTTGCTTAGGAGAGACTTTTTTTCCTTTTAATTATCGATTTGTACATAGTACACCCACTTCTGCCATCCTTCCTGCTCAGCCCACGCATAGGGTTAATGCCATCTTCATGCCTTCTCAGCCACCTAATCCCAACACAGCCAAGTACCAGATTAACTCTGGATGAAAGGTAGAGAAGATGAACATGAGTTATACATGTAGATCGCTTTTCTTGAAGAACTCTATCAGTGTCAGTAACTCTCCAGCTGCAAGCAACTTCTCACATGTAAATTCACAACACTTTCAACTAAAAGGAACAAGCAGACAAGAGTAGTGTAACAGGCCTTGGGCATCTCTACTTTGGTACAATGCTTGGTGAAACTGCAATAGATCTCCAGCTAGCCATTTAGCAGATGCTAGGGAATGAAGTATTTCTCATGAAGACCAGTAAAGGAGCTTGAGTCGTCACTGGTGCATTGGTGCAGGAGTGGGGTCAGCATATGGGATCCATTTCAGAAGTCTCACGACAGATTCTTCTGTGCATTTCGCTACTCACTTTCACAGTTGTGACATGGAAGCAGAAATTCCTTTGAGCTGATCAGGTACTACATGAATAGTTTGGGGATTTGCTTCAAGTATAATGAAAGAGCCATCAAAACATAAAAAATATCCTCAGCCCAAGACAGATAAATCATAACTTAATCATGTGGCTAAAGTACAGGTCTCATTGCCTGATGAAGGAACTTAGGCAAGATCCACAAAAACACAGTCCTCTGACAAACATACCCACGCTATCTGTCATTACAGCCCATATCTCCACAGTTCCCATGGATTAATCACAGTTTCATAAGCCCACACAGGGAACAGGGAAGGGCTCAAAGAACAGATGTGATGAAAAGTCCATGTATTAGGTTTGATTTACACTGAAGAACTGGACCTGCTATGGGTAAGAACACTTTTAACTATCGCCTTGACAAACTTCAGGATGCCGTTAGGCAAAAGAACAAGAAAGTCCCTTCCATCAGTGGACAACAAGGAAAAGTTACTTATGAAAAGGACTGTAACAGAATTGAAGGAGGAACCACATTTGTTCAGCTGTGTGACTGAAGAATCAGATCTATGAAAACAAATACGCACAAGTATATTAGAAAAATCAATATCTGGTTTATTTTGCTAATAAATGCATCTTGAAGAGCCCTTCCTTTACTACTCCACCCCCACTGAATTGGAAGAGCTACAATCCAATGTTGGGAGGCATCCAACATCCACACTGTGAGATAAAGTGCAGTAGCAACTCCAAAAGGAAGGACAGAGTCCCTAAACTTAGCTGAAGGAGATGTTTTTAAGCAATTAGACAGATTAATAGCTTGGGGAAACAAAAACCACAACAAAACCCTGACATAGAATGGATCATGACACTATAACAGCTATTTAACAGAGAAAGAAATTGTCCCTGGAAGCTGAGAAAGCATCTGTGTAGAGAATATATTGCCTGAGGCTCTGCCTGCAGACCTCAAAGCTGTAACTGCTCATGGAGCATCACAGAAGTTCACACAGCCATTTGACGTGGGAGGACTAGATGAGGTCATCTGAAACCTGTTAGGAATAAGAATGCCTTTACTCTGAGTCTAGACTTTTTTCAATGAAGTCCATAAACATAAGAGAGGTAAAATACATGTTTCAGGAACAAGGAGGCAAAGCATACTGCTATGGTATTCTAAGAGGAAAGGGAGATAACAAGCACAGGAAAACAAGAGCATTGATGAGGGGGATAACTTTAAGCCTCATAAGCACACACTTCTTGTACTGTAAGAATTTCCTCCCATCCCAACATTTTACTGGGAAGAATATGACTCCTACCCATCTCTGCCATATCACAAGCTCTATTACATTATCCTCATTGGAGGGATCAACCACATTGTTCCCACAAGTCTTTCAAATCTGGCTTCTTTCAGATTCTAGCTTCAAGGATGAAAAAGTTCTCATGATTTCCTTTAAACAAGGAAATAAGCTCACCCATAGCTTATATAGGGTTGCATGCCAACCAGCATTACCTCAGCTCTAAGATTCCTGTGGCACTACTTGCACTGATACCTATTTGTAAGGCAAGGCAATGGAAGAGCTCTGCTACAGAGCTAGTAAAGTAGAACAGTAATCTCACAATCTCAGGCAGCAGTAGTGGAGTGAGGACACCGCCAAAAGTTTTGTTCAGAAGTAATGACAAGGAGGTCTCTGAAGGAGCCAAGAGAGGGGACAATAGATCTGCTGATGCTAATGAGGAGCGATGAATGGGGCACTTGCCATCAGCCAAGGGCTGTGGAGCTGGACTGGCCAACAGAGAAACAGGCTCAGCATCTTCACAAGCAGGGACACAGCATACCCTCTACAGCCACCGAAAGGTCAAGAAAAAGCAGGAATGTCTCTCTCATGTAAAGCAATAGGTTGCATTTACACTCAGAGAAGGGTAGCATGCAAAAATGGAACCACTGCAGGCTACACATCAGTTCAGACAGAGCTAGAGCCCACTTCACAGCACACTGTTCACCTGACACATCAGGGCTTGCAAATGCTTCAGACTGCACTTGTGTATAGCCTGAGCAGCTATAGAGCAGCACTTGTCTGTGCAAATTAACAGCAGGCAACTGTTTCTTCTAATCTCACTCACTTTGTATAGAGAGGCCCCTCTTTGTTCTGTTGAGAAAGGCAGGATTTTTTCCTAAAAGCTGTACTGTGTTTTCTTAAGATACACAGAACAGCAAAATCAGATGGCCTAGGCAAAGACAGACACCAAGCTCAATAAAGTAAAAATCCCAACTTGATGAAGTACAGATCAAAAATAAAAAGATAAATGGTTTTTCATATATATAAACACTTACTGAGCAACAGCAAGTGCCAAAAGTGCTATTTAGGATTGGGGATTTTTCTCCCCCTCCTTAAATCTCTTCACTTCCAGAAAACTTATAAATTGCATCTTTTCAAGTGAAAAACAATCATGATAATTTAAAAAAAAAAAAAAAGTTTAAAGCCAGAACACTTGGTGTTCCTTCCTTTCAAAGAGCCTAGTATCATTTGCTAAAATTCTTTATCTAGCATATTTGGCACCAAATGATTAAACAGACAACAAAAAAACAAAAAAACATGGTATCAGTATCACATTTCTATCTTCAGAGCCCCATAATTAATCCTAAGAAGTAACTGGACATCATTAAAGTCCCCTTGTTAATGTTTCTAATTAAGATGAAATAATATTTACATAAGTGTTCATGTTCTGAAGAAAAAAGGACTAGGAGACAGAGTTAGAACAGCTGATTGTGCCAAAGCTTTTCTATTTTCCCTTAATCAGTGCCGAGAGCACAGAACAATAGCACTGGGACCAATAAAGAATACTGCAGGCCTGCAATTTTAGTTTGTGATTTTCCAAAGGCTCCAAGCAACTAAATCCTATTGAATTTCAATAGGAGTCGGGCACCTAACTCCCTTAGGTGCATTTAAAAAGCCTTTAATTGATTTCCTTAGCTCTCTTCTCACTAGAGGTTTCAGCCAAATCCAAACACAGGCAGTTGAATTTTTTCCACCCACTACAAAAGGCCTCAGATGTTAGTGGTGTAACTTTGCACATGAAGGCATGGTCTCAGAGCATAGCTGCCTTAGAACAACTTTCCACCCATCACCCTTGCACAAGTCTCTTCATAACACAGTCATCTTAAGCTTTTGAACTTACTTGCTGATGATATCCACCAGGAATTTACAGAATTAAATTAAGCTGGGCTTGCACATTTAGTTTACAATACTTGTTTTAGTGTGGAGTTCTCCCCCATCACAAAGTATGCTCAAGAACTAGACTTCAAACCCAAAGTATTTGGCAAGAGAAAGGAAGTGTCAACATGCTAACACTGGTGCAAAAATGATTAAAAACCCCACTTCTTTCTGTTTATTTCATGAACCTCTTATTCAGGGCTTCATAAAAGTCTCTAGAAGGAATTCATACAGGACCCTTTCCTTCCAAGTGAAAAATGCTCTGGCTTCTACCCAGTGCAGTATATGCTTAATTTTATATCTCACTGAACTCAAAAGAACTATTCACCTACTTAAGATTAAGCACACATACACACAGTTCACAGAGATGCATACTCATTCATTAGTACATACAATATGCTAATGTGAGTAGGAAGGAACTGTTACAGACTATTAAAAAAAATCAGTCTAAGCCAAGTAGTCTATATTTTTATGTTACACAGAACTTTTCATATTAACACTATTTATATAGTGGCTACTTTCCCTGATCTGATTATTTTTATCCTGTCAAGTATCTTGTTGCTTTTTATTAAATAACCTTCGTCACTCATTTTTAAAAAAGCTACTTCATTATCCACCATGTCCCACACCGAGCAGTTCATAAGTCTTCCCTTTGCTCCACAGCTAACATTGAATTTATTGAGGGATCCCATGAAGAGACTGTTATGTCTGTTTTTTTCCAGCTATAAATGACAGGGCAATAAAAGCTATTGTGTCTTCCAGTAAACCACATTTCTGTTATACCCTTAGACTATCACAACACTATGCCTTTCTGAGAGAAAATAAATATTGTAAAATATCTCTTACCTGAAAGCAGAGTGACACAAAAGGAAGAATCTGGCCATTATCAGCCCAGCTTAACCTGCAATAGCTTCACTTTGCATACTTAAAAGGGAATGTAATAGTAGATGGCATTTTTAAGATGTAATGGCCAAGCTCTAGTCACCTGCTATACAGTTTGGTAACAGCAACACTTGAAATCTAGTGGTTTCAAACACACGAATGTACTTATTTTTTTTGTTTGAGGCCACACTATGATAGCAGCCAGGAAGAAACAATATGTTTTAAAACAGATTATTGATGAAGAAATATTTTTGTTCCACTGTTTTTGAAAAGTGGAAAATAACTTCAGGCTTTCTGTGAATATTAATTTTTCCTCCTTACTCATCTCTTTTTGTTGTATTAGAAAAGGGCAGAAGAGGAAAAAGACTGGTAAGGATGGGAAGCTAGAAAACTCTAGTTTTCAATTGTCTTTTACATTAAATCCATGTTTGCTCTTGAAAAATGGTGTTTTTCAACAGAGTCATATTTTACACAAACTGCAGCCAGGTTTCATTTTATATTTAAATTTTAGTGATTTTTTTCTTTTTTTTTAATGTGTAGCATTTTTAAACACAAGATGTACATCTGCAGAATCATCTGTAGATTTAAGGCATGAAAGGGAATACTTTTTATTGTAAAGTAGAAAATTTAGAAACAACATTTTTCTCTCTAGAAACTTGCAAAACAAAGACTGTAAGAAAATAAGCTTTCACGAAATTAATTTTGCTTTTTTTGTTGTTTCTCTCCCCCATAGTCACCAATTGACCAAGGATATCTACATTCCCATTTTGCAATAAACCTGACCTTTGAAGCTCTACTAGTTCTTTGAGCGTCTCACTCCTCCAAAGTTGACAGCACTACATTTCCATCATCTCAACGTTACCCACAGCCCAGACATTCTGTCCTACAAAGATTTCTCAACTTAAGGGCACTATCCAGAGTCTGAACAAGGAGAAAACACAGCCGCAAGCTGTAGCAATGCCCTTCTTCATTCCCTAGGTAGGCAGGAGTCAGGANCCGCTACTCTCACCACCCTCTCCCACACAAATGCTTCAAGACAATGAGACAGTAGCACTGGGGACAGAAGTATAGTTGGATAAGCACAGCAACACCATGAGGCCCCCACATCTAAGCCTCATGAGCTATTATGAACTATTTCAACAACTTGCTCCTGCAAAAGCAGGTACAGAGTATGCTGAAGAGGAACTCTTTCTGACAAAGTTCTAACTTCTTACCTCTCTTATGTAGACAAGACATCCCCTCCCCTCCCAGCCCTGCCCTCCCTCCAAGAAGGGAGTTACAAAATGGTACTGTGTACTAGACAACCTTCCTTCAGGATTCTCTGCTCTACCCTTCCAGCTCCTCTATGTAGTTTTCAGCTTTATGGGACCCTGTCTGGGATGTGGTATGTGTTCTGCAAGTAAGACATTTCCAGAAGAGTGAAAGGTCACCAAAAGCAGGACATTACCTCTAATTCTACATATACACATGATATCCTCTTTTTCTAGAAGCAGCATGTTTTCAAAATTCATCCTCCAAAAGTAAGATTTCTGGCTTGAGCAATGACTGTACTCTTCAATAACAGTTTAACAAGAACTAAATTTCAAATGGATTAACGCTGGTTTCAACCACCTCAAGATAACAAAAGGAAAAAGAAAACTTTCATTTTTTCCAGACTGACAGGACAGCATTGCAGGATAGAGCCGTCAAGTTCTGAAATAAAATGCTGTGCAGTTAGAAGCAGGGGGCATTGCTTTCACACACCTGGGTGACCACCGCTCAGTTACTGGCATCAGGCTCAGCATTGATAAGAGTTCAAGTGTCATATTTCTGTTTGACATTCCCATAAACACAACCTACTTTTGCCTCAACATACTTGAGCTCTCTCCCAGGCCTGCTCCAGGGAATACGCATCATGCTCTTCCACACAGCTGCAAAAACAGTCACACACTAAACCTGTAGTCCAGGCACTTAATACTCCTCACAGGAAAACGTATGTGCTAGTTTAAGCTAATAAAAAACCTCTCAGATGCCATATGTACACAGCCCATTCAGTCAGCATTTTACAGTTACCTCTAAAATTTGTGAAGGAGGAGAGGGGAATTATTGGACATGCAAAATAAACCTAACCGAAGGCAACAAAGTCGGCATTTTCAGCTAAGTGGCAAATACATTTCACGTACTGAAGGCAAGCAGTTTCCTCCTCATGCCAATTTCCTGTGCTCCTTCCAATCAGTGAGAATTAAACAGTTGTGGCTATAATTTAGCGCATCAGGATTATAGCATACCAAAATGGGAAGTTAATTTTTACCAACCAAAGCACATGATTAACTCAGTGCAAACTCTCCCTAGAGCTTTGATAATGTTCCAAACGGACCAAACTAAACTTACATTTGCAAAATGAAGATATAAGCCAGATCTCTCTGAAGTTGCATACCCCATTAACCAAGCTACTGTTATGTGCAAAGACTTGTATTTTTACTTGGATTCATGTTTCTATCAGTTTTGGGTCCAACATAAATAAATGGTGCAACAGAGGCAGCTCTTTCCAGAATTCAAAGTTACGAAAGGAGAACTCCAGCTCTGTGAAACTCCCTTCACTCACTATCACCTTTCCCCTGCTCCCCTTACAAATAAAGGACAAGTGCACTATTCATTGCTGGAAGAAAAAAAAATCTTAAAAAAGCCATGGCCTTCTCAGTGGCAGCTGGTCTGAGCTTCAAGACATCAAATACTTCAGGGAACTAATAGGCATTATATGGAATGAATTTAAAAAANTCATTAAAAAAAAAAAAAAAAAAAAAACAAACCAAAACAAACCAAAACAAAAAAAAAAAACCAAAACAAAACAAAAAAACCCCACAACCAAAAAACCAACTGATATTTGGCAGAGTTCAGCAACACTGTACTCCAAAACTCTTTGGAAAAGGAAAGACCTTATAAAAGCAATGCCTAGGACATGTCAAAAATAAACTAAAGGCTCTGCAACAGTACATGGGCTAGCAGGCAGCTGATGTAGCAAGCAAAAGCCACCCGACCAGAAGAATCCCCTCTGTGGAATGGTACTTGAAGAGGGAAAACCAACTGCAACTTAAAGGAATGGGCACAAGGAGCATAGTTTAGAGACAGATGAGCCTTTTCTGTGCTGAAACACTGGGCAATGCAGGAGAGATTTAGAGTCCACTTTAAAATATATGTTTTCAGAACAATCAAAGCACTGGTTATGCATTTTAAATGCATTAGCAAACCAGAAAATCCAATTAGTAGCAGTGGAACAGGACTTGATATTATTGCATTACTATGGCGTTCATTTTTCTGAAGCTTGAGGCGTATCTGCTCTTTATGAGCTATTCTTCCAAGTGATTCGTGGTATGATTTTTTTCCTAGGAATAGCTGAATTTTCAAGGGCCATCTCTTTGATCGGAGATTTACTGTTGCTTAAATTAGTAATTAAACTGAACACATCTTTGGAAATGCCCAATTTCCGAACATTTTTTCCTAATACCTTACGTGATAAAGCAAATGGCAATCTTACTCCACAGCTAGACAAATTCTGTCAGTAATTATAAAAACTTTTTGGTGTGTGTGTTTTCATTTGTTTTTCTTAATGTCAAAAGATCACCCAACTTTTTAGCCTTCCCTTTACACCTTCTCTTCAGTTCTCAATACTCACTGTTTCAAAAAGTTGTTTTTAGTATGTCTGTCCTGCTTAAGCCTCTCAAGATCCCATCGTGTTGGATGTGATACTAACAAAAAACCATAAGTCTAGTCTGGACACTCAAGGGCTTACTGCCAAACCTGAGAGCTATGATTACCCACTGGAATCAAAGATGCTTATCTCACCCAAAAAGATACTTGTTCAGCAGTGGAAGAACTAGTGAGAACCAACACTTGTACTAGTTGTCTTAACAGAAATGAAGCAAGAGGTTAAAGAAAGGTGACTCCTTGCTTTAAAGCTACTCAACCTTAGTATTTACTAACACAATATGCAAGCCACCATGTGACAAAACTGAAACGTGTGACATTTTTTGCATCATGTCGTTACTGAGAAGTGATAATGTTCTTTCCACTGTAAAACATTCTTTTAAAGCAGTATTTTCTCAGAATGCAAAATAATTACCAGGCTAAGATCTTTTCTAGGACTCAGGGGGAGGAAAGAGAGTCCTGATGCACAACAACCAAATACTGACACATGAATAATGCATGTAAAGTGTTTGGGTTACATCCTTTTTTAATGGTTTTACAAAAGAAGTAATATCTCAAGTGGCCAAGACCTCTAGGAATTATCAAATGCCAAAGGTTTTAGCCCACCTTACAGAAGGAAGAGGCTACTTAAACTGCAGTTCAGTCTGGATAGTTTTCCAGTTTTCTTAAAGCATCAGTAAAGGTGGCTAAAATATGGAAACCAGGGTCAGAGGCCTGTCCTCCTCTGCTGGAGGAAGCAAGGCAGCAAAACCAAACTCACCCACTTGGTGAGTTCCTTCTCAGTGGATGAAACAAGTGGGTCTGCCACGCTTGGATGTGCATCCTATTTCCAGCTCTGCTAAAAATAGCTTTAATGACAACCTTGTGTTTCCCCTTTCCCGAACACATAACACATTGCACATTTAACTTTGTACAGAAGTGTCAATTGCTAGTGCTGTTCTGGGTGTAATTAATAACAATTACATTACACTAGAAAAGCACATAAGGGACTGCTTTGTGTACAATGTGCATTTCCTCATCAGCTGGATGGCCAAAGGAAACCTACTAGACATGAAAGTGTAGTACAGCTGTGTCCCATAACTGGCTATTTAAATATTTATAAGCTATTGTAGTTGGGATACCAAAGCTGATGACATGAATGCATGTTTCAGTAAGTTCATCAATAAAGCTTTTTTCATTAGAAATCTGCCCCTAGCATGTTACATGAGAGAATTCTGTTATCATGAACCATATTATTTGTCCCAAGTGGCATACTGTTAAAGCCAGAAACATGTCTATTTAAGCAGCATGCTTTATGGTACTCAAAAAGTGGTAGAAACCCTCTGGTAATACTATCTGTGGTTTCACACCTTTTGAGTAATAGTAATGAATATTTCATGCTACGAAGATATGAAATGTGTTCATCTCGGGTACTAAATCACCCTGAAAAGCACTATGATAGGCCTCTTTTTAAATACTTTGTGAATTATTTGCAGGCTGTGGGAATTCTCTCTTCAACAAATTTGATTATTTTTTATGTTTAAAAAGACAGCAAACAATGGCGGTGGTAGAATAAGTGATCAGTTCTCAGCACAACATTGAGTAGTTACTACCACGTGACTCCTAGTATTGCTATGAGAAGTCATGTTTCTCTTAAGCATAGTGTTAAACATGGGCACATTTTTTAACACAGAGAACAGGGTGAACAAGCTTGGGGGGGGGGGCGGCGGAATCTATTGCAAACTGGTGGTATTCGTATACTAACTGGCTACTGCACTGATGTTTTCCATGGAAATTCCAGCTGCATTAGTTTTGGCAGCAATTAAAGACTACTTTTGGAATCCTTAACATTCAAGGAGTTCCTTTTAACTTTACTTCATGTTCTGTAGTTCTTTCTACTCTTTAAAGCAGGTTTTTTTCAACCTTCAACTTGTTTTACTGTTAAAATAAATACAAAGATAAGTCTGTCAGAATTCATGCTCAAAGGAACCCCACTGAAGTATTTATTCCTCTTTGAGAGGCCAGAAGCTCCTCTTCTGCTCAGGTTGTAACTCTTACTGCTGCTCAGTACATTGTGCAACTCTCCCTGTGAGCCAACATGATCATAGGACTCAATGACAAAAGAAGCTATTCAGAGTTTTGGCAGGAAGAACACTTCTCACATTTTGTTTCATCTTGACCACAGGATTAAACTTCTGCTCGGGGCTTTAACACTAAGCTGCCCGTGCTACACCACACGGAGCTGCTTTCTGACACCTCTTCCAGTGTATATCACTTTATTCTTGAATATTCCCCATCCAAGTCAATGGGATGACCCTTGAAGCAAGCTGCAATCCATAACAAACAAGCACAGCTGAACCTATCTGTTGAAAAGGGAAGATTACACCGTTGCACTACATATATCTAAGTACTGAGCTGCATAGTCAATGATTTATTTTTCTTGAAAGGCAAACACAAAACAAACCCCAGTTCACATGCAAGCATCAGAAATGTAGTTGTACCATATTCCAAATAGCAGCTAAACTGTTAAAAACCTCTGTGACCA